>JAQMCW010000036.1:7264167-7275369 GCA_030068335.1 Chrysichthys cranchii | reverse complement strand
ACTACAGTCACTGAACTGTGGAGGAGACTGCAAGAAGAGTGGACCAACATCACACCAGAGCTGTGTGAGAGACTAGTTATGTCCTGTGCTGAAATCATTCAAATCAACGGCCTGCACGCTTCCTATTAATTTTTGATCATTGTAACCTTCAGAAAATTTAGTTGTTATCTTTCTTCATGCTCCACTCATTGCTATTTTCTAATTTTGATTAGTGTCCTTTTTCAAATATCTCATTTAAGTTTCTCATCCTGTGCTTCTGAATTTATGTAACTCATGACATATGGTTAAAATCCTGCTCTTGTACTCCTGTTTGGATCATTTCCAAATAGGACTACATAGTGACCTTGACATTTAGGAAATTGTAGGTTGTTCTCAACTTTTGATCTCCACGGTATAATTTATTATATATAATTTGTTTATATTATAGCTATAATATCTGTCAGGAAATACAAGTGGAAGCAGATGAAAATGCAGAATCTAGTTTTATTTAACAAATGGAAAACAAACGTGTATGAAATAAAACAAAACTATGGACATGAGCACGAATGTGATGGTAACCATGTAACAAGAGGGGGAAACATCATACCATGTGAAGCATGGTGGAGCAAGGAGATAGACCCATGAACGAGGCAGAGCAAGGAGATGGAGCAGTGTCCATAGCCAAGAAAGGAGGCAGAGCGATATCCGAGGCAGCGTGAGAAGATTGAGCAACGTCCAGAGTGGAGCTGAATGGTGCAGTGATGTCTGGGATGGAGCAGGAGGATGTAGTGATGCCCATGGGGAGGCTGTGCTCTGTAAGGCAGGGAATGTGGGAGATGGCTCTCAGCGGTTCAGTATCCCTCTCTAAGCTTCCCTCCTTCCCTGCTTGGCTTGTCTCTCCCTAGGCTTGTCTTCAACTTCTGTCTCCTCCATTGCCTCCCTTTACCTCTTTCTCTTGGTGGTTTTTATTGCATCAGGATCCCTCGCCTCACATAGTGTATGGTGTTCAACCATTCCTAGGTGGCTCCCATAACTTTCCTACCACACATGGCGGTTTTTCACCAGGATTGTTTCCTGGACTCAAATAACCTTACAAATCCTGGGACTTAAATAGTGTGCTAAATGGTGTTCAACTAAGGTTCAAATTTGTGTAATGATGAACATGTGGCTGTGCAGTGGCCCATAGAAAGTGCAGCCCAGAAAGGAAGTACAGAAGCACCCTTCAGTACTTCTTTTTGTTGGTAATGTGACAATACCTGAATAAACTTTGTGTTGGAGTGTTCCTAATCAAAGCTGCTAGATATACAAACAATAGTTCAACACTTATCCAGCAATAAGTTGAGACAAACACTTATTCAGTTTGGCAGGTAGTGTCCCTTTTCACAGCTAAACACACCATATCACCATAAACACACCGTATTAAGCCTTTCTTAAAGCCATCATTTTGGATATGTCAAAAAAAACAAAAAACAAAAAACGTTTGCTGTTGATCTGAACCAGTAATGCAAAGTGTGATGAAAAACTCTATTTTCCTCTTATTTGTGCCACCTCATTAATTTTGAGAGCCACATTTTTTTTTTTTACTTTTTTTTTAAATAATCAAGTGGCCTATGACATTTGAAAACAGTCTCACCAAGTCTCTTGCCCTTGTTGATATGTAGCTTGATGTGTGGGTTCCTTTTTAAAAAAATTTTTATATCACTTTCACACCTAAAAGAACATTTTCATGTGCGGGTTCAGCCTCTGGCATTTTGTTATTTGGACTAAAAATAGACTGTGAAATGGGATTTGTTTAGTTGGCTGCAGAGGGAAGGACATTTGCACCTCTCTCTTGTTGATGTTAGATACTATCTTGGCAGATTGATGCCTCTTGATGTAGCCACTTTCCCTGCTGCTTTCATTTAAATCCTCTCACTGTGGGTCAGAGATATAGGAAATCTAGATGCCGCATTAGCCGTTGTTGCTAAACCACTTTCATACGTCAGTGCCCCAGGCACATTAGCAGGGGTGAGAATCATTTGTAAACTAGTGCAAGTCTATAGAGAAATGCAGCTCTGCCCTTGGCTGGAACAAAATTTGCTTTGTTACAGGCACCATAGCTTTCTGCATATAGCAGGTGAGATAAATGATCATCTACAGGGAATGAGGATAATTTGATTGAGCCTAAGTGCTGGAAACTGACCTCCATGGCTCCATGTCTTAGCTCCTGCATAAAGCATAAAAACACACCTTCTCCAATCTTTCACCTGTTTCAAGCAATTCCTTATTGCCTTGCTTTCAAATGTCAGCTAGTCTATTATGCCCATTGTGGTGGCATTTTCAATCAATTCAACTTAATGGGAACAGTCTGGAAAGTCGCCCCTACCAAAAGGGCAGCGCCAGAAATGTGTGCATTTTAACCTAAAGGGTTTGGGTGGTTACACACGGATGGACATATACACACTTACACAACGTGGTCACACACACATCTGGTCTATACTCACAGATGCACAGTGAAAGCTTCCCACTGCTAATAAATGATGTCTGAGCAATGGTTGTCAAGCTTTGTCTGATACCTGACAGCTTCATGCTGTGCAGCATAACGCAAGCTATTGCATGCATTTTCTGTGGTGTTCAATCATACCGTATGTTCAACCCACATTTGGGAAATGAGGCAGACTGGTTCTTAATGAAGCAGTGGATATTGTAGATCAGGAAAATAATTTGTGAAAACAGGGTAAAATTTAAATGCCAGTGTAAAAATGTCTCTTAAGAAATTTCTAATGGGAATTCGGTCTTCTGTCAGTAAGTCAGATCAGTTGGATCAGATAACTAATAACAGTCGGCTTTCTTTTCACCCATTCAGCAACACTGCCATGCTTACTGCCTTCTGCCGTGTCTTAACTCTTCTCTTCAGATTGAATTTTCTTTTACCCCTGGAGCACCCCTGGGGTCATATTTGATCTGAACTTTTATTTTACCCTTATATTCAAATCACTCATTGATTGGTGGACATTAATGAACATCCTGGGAGGTCTCATAAGGACCATTTCATACCATGAAGTAGGAAAGGGTTAATAAAAAAAACCCAAAACTCCTGTGGTTGGGTTCTTTGAGTCCGTATCGTCATTTTATCATCACCCTATTATGACAGGGTGGTCTGGGTTTTCCATGGTTAAAGAAGAATTTAAAAATGACCTACTAAGTCAATACCTTGATACCTGTTCAAAAACAATAAATTAGCTTAAGTTTGTTCCTCTATACATTTGTTTGTGTAGAATGCTACACCAGATGGTTTTCCTGTAATATTGGCTCCCAAGTAGAACACCCCTAGGTGCTAAGAAACCCTAAATATCAGATTTTTATACAATTTATACCTAAGACAGTAGATACACTCACCTGTGTACCTACTATAGACTTGTAGCTAAGAACTACTGCTGTAACCATCCAGACTGTCTGATGCTCATCTCAGGACTTTTATTCACACATATTTTAACACATTTACTTCAATATGCCTTTACATATACAGCTTTATACTGTAATGTTTATTTTAATTATTTGGTGTCATCCAAAAGGGGATGGGTTCCCATTTGTATCAGGTTCATCTAAGGCAATGTTTCCCAAACTAAGGGTCGTGACCTGAAATTGGTCGCCAATCTTTATTTACTGGGTCGCCATTTGGCAGGTTTGTTGTCTTATGTTTAAATATAGATGTTATGAGTATTCCTGATGTATTTTTAAGTTTGGGTCCTGCTGTGACAAAAAAAAAAATCTCTCTTTTGAGTTTCGTACTGAAACAGTTTGGGAACCATTAGTCTAAGGGATTCTTTCTTGTCACTCTCACCTCTGGCTTCCTCATTAGAGATCTAAATCTACATCTGGATTTCTGGAAAGCCGCTTTGTCACAAGGTCTGTTGTTAAACAACAATAGACCTAGGCACTTTATAAATGAAATAGAATAGAAATAAATTGCCTTTATCTACCAAAAAAAGGCTTTTGAGATATTGAAGACAAATCCCGGGGTTTATCTAAAAGTGTTTGCTCAAAAAGGTGACTTGTTTGAGAACATCACAGTAATACATGTCCCAGCTTTTAATGCATGTTGTGCTTGCAGAACACACTGCTTTGGCAGAGGTGTACAATATATTTATTTTTAATCAGCATACACCACATCACTGTTAATGGCCCCAGCACAGGTCTTGGTTTCATTCTGCCTGCTTTAATGCAGGGTGTTGTTTAATCAGCTGCATTATGTCAGCGAGAGCTCCGTCGTCACATGTGCTCTCTCTCTTTTTTCTCTGTAGGTAGTGAATATGTTAATTAGAGCAAGAGAGGCTCACCGTATGTGCCACTCCTTTCACCGGCTGCTTTCTTTCCGGCCCTGACACTCCTGTTAGTGTATTGAAACCCCCCCCCCCCCCCTCCCCCCACTGTCTCACACAGCCTGCACAGAGATGCTAGACGGCTTGCATGAGGAGGAGGATTATTTTATTTGAGAAAATGGGGTATCTCTATACTCAATATAGAAACTGTCTGAAAAGCAGTGAAGGCTTGATATTGTAGTGGTGGTATAGATTGTGGTAATAGGTTAAAAAATTAGCGCCCTAAGACATTACAAATGGGTCATGAAAGATAATTCAATGGTGCCTTGTCTAAATATAGCTTATGAGTATCACAGAATTCTTTCTTCTCTTTTTCTTTCTTTACTGTGCTTGTCTCTTGTTCTTTTCTGTTGCCTCTAACAGCAGCAGCCGCTGAGCTCAGCACCATCTCAGTCGGCCCAACCTTCTCCTTTGCCTAAACCAGTGCCCTTGGTCAACCATGCTCCACGGCCCACACACCCCTCACATAACGCACACACTCCCCACTCAGCATCACTGCCCAACTGCCCCGGCCGAGGCAAGATGGCAAAGTTTCTCAATCCAGAAGAGATGACCTCCAGAGATTACTACTTTGATTCCTACGCTCACTTCGGCATCCATGAGGTAGGATGAGTTTCATACAAGTCTGAGTATTCCACTAGGATGTATTGTAGATGCTTTCAGTTAACAGTAACATCCCTGTTTAGGTATAATTATTTAGACTAGAAAATTGTAAAACATAGGGCAGGTAGATGCAGAGAGAACAGAGGGAGGAGACTAGGTCAATGGGTTTAAGGAGGGATGCCTGCCAAGGGGATTCCAGTTAGTCCTAGAGATAAATGTGAGGTGAACTTTTATTTTTGATTTAGGTCAGGTGATTATTTCCCCCATTTCTTTTATATCCCTAATATACAGTATGTTTTTTCTTTCTAAATTTGAAACAAAGCATACAACCCCTGTTCTCAAACACATGACCACAGAAACTGTTCTTTCATACGAGTCTCAAACCTTGCTGAGAGGATTTGTAAGTATGAAGTAATATATTAATATATAAGTAATATATTAACACTTAGCTTAATACTTTTATAGTGATGAATTGATACATGCACTAATCCCAGCAGATCGGGAAATAATGAGGTGTGTACATTAACAGCCTCTGAGTTATGAATCATGAGCAGCTAATAATAATGGTAATAGTTTGGTATTAATATCTAGTTAACTCATTCTCTTAATTATTATAATGGCTTGCAGAAATTATAGAAAAATTTGCATTTACATTATGTATTGTGTGTTTTGGACAATATAGATTAGGCCAAATTACAGGCTATAATATGAGTTCAGCCTCAAGAAATTAGCGATGCCCAATTCTAAATTAAATACAAAGACAATGATGTGGTTTATACTGAGTGTTCTAAAATCACCATACAACTTTAAGTTAGGCCTTAGGAACTACTCTTATCAGCCTATGCCATAGTCCTTCACACATGCTTGACTGGATTAACTCACAGTTGCACTTGAGTGGCAGTTTTAAAGCCGTGTTGATGAGAGAGTTCAGAGGAGAATAGCCAGATTGGTTCAAGATGACAGTACAGCCTACAGGCTACTGTAATTCAAGCTGTCACTTTTTACAACTGTGGTGAACAGAAAAGCATCTCAGAATGCTTAACATGCCAAACCTAAGCCGGCCAATCTCCTCTGATGTCTCAAATCAGTCCGTCAAGCACCAATAACCATGTTACAGGTGGGTGGCCCTAATTAATGAGTCAGTTACTGTGTATGCGTCATTCTTTATGGATTAATTTATTAATTAAATATTAGATATTACATATTTGTGGACCTTATAGAAAGGGATACTGATGGACCTCATGCTATAATGTTATGTAATTACTGATATTTATTATTCAATCAATTAAGACTTGCATATGATTGATTAGTGTCTTCTTTGTCTTGTATGGTAGGAAATGCTGAAGGATGAGGTCAGGACTCTGACCTACAGGAACTCCATGTACCACAACAAACATGTCTTCAAGGACAAGATTGTGCTCGATGTAGGGAGTGGTACTGGCATCCTGTCCATGTTTGCTGCCAAAGCCGGTGCCAAGCACGTGTACGGGGTAAGAAGACTGGATCTCTGCATATCTGCAGGGCGCTGCTATGTTGGAGCTTGATTACCAAAATAGCAACAAGGATGGCTGCTCTTCTCTGGAGAATGTGCAGATTATTACCTCTGCTACTGTACCAGCACTCTCACAGTTCATTGGCAAGCTCAAATGTACCTGACACTTCTAGCGCTTATTATGTGAGTGTCAGCAGAGGCAGCTTTCCTCCGGGTCTGTGCCATGTGTGAGCCGTAACTGAGTTCATCTGATTTGCACCTTGCTGCTCTGAAGTAGCTACTCTGGGGTAACCCAGATCTCCCTGTAGGGCCTCATAAGAGCTAAATGCCAAAGGGTTAACTGTGTCGGTCCATCATGTGTTGGTGTTCAGTGATTCAAATGCCTGCACTGCAATTGAAGGATGAACATGTAGACTCACTCTGTAATATCATTTTGTCATATTAATGTCCAAGAAGAAATGAGTTTGTACCCTGCACTAATCTGCATCTATTATTTCCAATCTGCGTCAAGCTTTTTTAGAACACCATGTCCTCCTTTACTTATTTTCCAGTTGCTTCTAAAACAGCTGCATCAGCATTTTGTGTAATGCAGATCCTGACATTGTAATTGGGGGGTATATGTGTATATCTAAGTTGTAAATGGGGCAATGCAGAGAGAAATTGAGACATTGAGACAGTGAGAAAGCATGGGGGGAACTTTGAACAGGCTTTCAAGTACAATCACACAGAAATCGAAGGGAGTGGCACATTGTCATGAGTAAGTCCCAGTGTGACTATGCTTGCCTCTGATAATATGTCTAATACTTGTCCTCTTTAGTGGAGGGTAATGTGCTGGGTGAGACAGAAGCACTACTTATTGCAGTTCAGTTGTCATCTATAGTTCAGCTCGCACTTTTCTGCGTTATGTATTTTTTTTTCCCTGTGAGCAAGTGAGACAGTCACCCATGTGATCTGTCCATGCATGGGAAATGCAAAGTGGATGGGGAAGGCTGCCGCAGACTTTAATGAAGGCTACATAACTGAGAAAAAGCAAAAAATTCTGACAGCCTAAATCTAAATTTCTCCCTACTCTCCATCCAACCTTCTTTCCCTTGAGAACAGTGTGCTGATAATAGCCAAGATGCAGTGTTCTCATTAATGCCCTTTCCCCCACAATGTACCTCAGTGCTTTGAGTGTGGAGTCAGTCACTGTTAAATCCTGAAGAGAGTTCTCATGGCCTACTCTAATGAGCACTGTGGAATCTAGCTAGAATAGTGAATCGAGGGTAAGAAGGAGACACAAAATTTTATGTTCTGGTGAGTTTAAACCAACCATGGTATATCTACACGGACTGGCTGTCTATGAGTCACTGGCCATTCCTAAGGGTGAAAGAGAGTAAATAAGAAAGGACCATAAATAAAGGAATAAACAAGGTAGTGTAGCAGGTTGTATTGCTGCCTTTCAGCTTCTGAGTCCCTGAGTCTGAGTGTGTGGAGTTTGTATGTTCTTCATGTCTGTGTGGGTTCGCTGATTTCCTGCCAGCACCAAAAATACCAGTAGATTGACTGGCTACTCTAAATTGCCCCTCAGTGTGTGCATGGTGCCCTGAGATAGATAGTGTCCTATCTCATGCCCAGTGTTCCCACGAGAGGCACTGGATTCACCACAACCCTGACCTGTTTACTGTTCTATTCTTTCATTCCTTCAAAAACAGTTATAACCAGTAGTCCCAGACATTGATCATTCCTACCAGAGCTAGCTGCTCCATACTAAACAAATAGGCTCAAATTGGCAAACTATCCAAAATCTGCCCTTTTGGCAGCTCTATAGTGGTAGATTTAAAACTATCAGTCCTGATCCTACTCGATCTTGCCACAGACTTCAACACAATTAACAGTATTATGCATTTCATGAGTCTCACCAGTCCTGGAGTTATTGGTTCAGCTTTCTGTCGATCCCGAGGGGGCTTGTATGTCAGTGCGCCATGCAGATTTTCCACTGTTATACCACAAGCCTCAGTACTTGGTCCTCTTCTTTTTCCCCCTGTCTGCTTGCTGTCTTGATGTTGTGACTAAGACAACTTACCCTAATCTGTTTCCCATTATCAGAGACTCAGGTTGCTACTTGAATCTTGACAGGTCTGGGAGACATTTTATTATAGATAGTATATCATAATTTAGAGCTGAATTCAAACAATTTTAAAGCACATGTCGATATTGCCATCTCTGTTAAGTAGTCCTCATGCACAAAAATTTAGTGTTAAACAAGTTATCATTGTTAGAAGATATTGCAAATGTTACTCTGTCATGCAGGTGTCAGGGATTTCTCCCAGTGGTGCTTGTTTAGTCCCATTGCATCTCTTGAGTTGATTACTGCATTACCTGGCCAGTCTTCCTTCACATGCTATTAGATACTTACAGCTAATAAAGAGTGCAGCAGCCCAAGTTGTTTTCAATCTTCCTGATGCACCCACGTTTCTAGCCTACACCATTCACTGCACTGACTTAATGAATTCAGTTTAAAATATTTAAACTTGCCTACAAATAACACCCTGGATAACACCCTTTCATCTGATGGGTAATGGGTACATTCAAGAACTTACCTCAAGCTCTTCGAACCCAAACTATGGCTTGACCCAACCCACCACCCTTTAAGGCACAAGGAAGGCAAGCTTCAGTACTCTTTTCTGTAGTGCTGGTCCCTGCATATCAGGAAGTAATCACTGCGCAATTAGTAAAGATGCAATTCAGAAAGGCATTGCTTCAGAAATAAAGGACCTAAGCTAGACTTTTCCTTGTCCCTGGGGTGGTACTGTCAAAGGTTAATCCTTCGTACCTTTATTATGTATCTTTTACCTTAGGTGCATGTGGTGTACCTTTTAGATTAAAGCTTTAAAGGTATGTCTGTGGTCCTTCAAGCTCAGTTATGTACCTTATATTATTTTAATGTTATACTCACTGAATGTATAAAACATGTCCCCTTGATACCACCAAGCAACAAGAAAAAAAATGCAGTGTAGATTGATTTATTTCTGTGACTGTATCAGCACACATTCCTAAGTTTGTTGTTATATTTAGACTCACACTGATCAATAGTAGCAGTAATTGTTTTGCACAAGTAGATAAAGTGTTTCTATATGTTGATCTGGCTAAGAGAACCTGACAGCTGACATATGTGGCAATAATGTTCTGTTGGTGCTGATCTTGTCATTTCAGATCGAATGCTCCAGTATATCAGAGTACTCTGAGAAAATCATCAAAGCCAATCACCTGGACAATGGTAAGAGCTATGTGAATAGGATAATATACTGTGTGTGTATATGTATACTGTATCTCCATATACAGTAAGTGGTTGGATGTGGATAAGAGAAAAGAAAACATACTAAATGATGCAAACAAGCTAATTGTGAAATATAGCTCGAACAATGAATGACACAGAAGACATGAAAATATCACCACAGACAGCTTGCAAATAGACAATGTTATGTATGAGTGCTTTATCAGCCAGAGATGTTTTCTCTTATATATGAGAAATGCAGAATACAATGCAAACTACAGCAAGGTTCAAAGAACAATGCTATGCAAATCTTTGCAAATATGCACAAAATGGCACACTAAGATGGGCCGTTATATAAGAATTTAGTTTTTGCCAGATTCAAGCCTTGAATTTGCAGAGCTGCAGGGTGGCAGGACATGTGGTGAAGGGTATATGTTTCAGGTTTCTTGCTGACAAAGTCTTCTCTTACCAAAACAAATTTGATAACTCCCCAAGGAAAGTGACTGAAAGCTGGGCTGTAAAAAAATGCCAGATTTGGAATAGAGTGATCCTGCTCACCTGCCAAACACACACGCACACACGCACACACACACGCACGCACGCACGCACGCACACACACACACACACACACACACACACACACACACACACATACATTTGTTTTACTATCCTTGTGAAGTCTCTCCATACATTAAATTATTAATGCAGCTAATTCATGACAAGCCTCCCCCTATATCTAAACTCATTATTCCAAATAAATTCCAATTTTATGAATGAATGAATGAATGAGTACACAGTGCAGTGGCTTAGTGGTAACACTGTTGCCTCACAGCAAGAAGGTCCTGAGTTTGATCCCTGGGGTCGACCTGGGTGCCTTTCAGTGTGGACTTTGCATGTTTTCCCCATGTCTGTGTGCGTTTCCTCCGGGTACTCCGGTTTCCTCCTTCAGTCCAAAGACATGGATATTAGGTGAATTGGCTACCATAAATTGCCCGTAGGTTTGGATGCGAGTGCCCAGGGTGTACCCCGCCTCTCACCCAAAGTCAGATGAGATTGGCTTCAGCACCCCTGGATGGATAGATAGATAGATAGATAGATAGATAGATAGATAGATAGATAGATAGATAGATAGATAGATAAATAGCCTAGCGGAGACTGGACATTTGGTCCACACCAAAATAGAAAAGCATGCCCACACACACTCAAGCTGGTCTGCAAAAATGAGATCATCTGTTTTGTTGAGATGCATACTGGAGACTCATATTTGCCCAGGTTTTCTGTGTGGGATTCTACATCTCATGTTTTATATTGCAGTTATCACCATCTTTAAAGGAAAGGTGGAGGAGACGGAGCTGCCAGTGGACCAGGTGGACATCATCATTTCAGAATGGATGGGCTACTGTCTTTTCTATGAGTCCATGCTCAACACTGTCATCTATGCTAGAGACAAGTGGCTGGTAAAAGTGTGTGTGTGTGTGTGTGTGTGTGTGTGTGTGTGTGTGTGTGTGTGT
>JAQMCW010000036.1:7203218-7217856 GCA_030068335.1 Chrysichthys cranchii | reverse complement strand
TTATTGTTGAAATACACAGTCCTGAAAAAGGGACGTTTCTTTTTTTGCTGAGTATATATATATATATATATATATATGAAATTGTTAGATTATATAATCTAATCTAATGTAATCTAACAGTTACATTCGTTTTGGAGAGGGTGGCCTATTAATGATCTTTTTGTGATCATGAATATATTATATTCTTATTAAAATGCCCAATAGAAACTCACTAGCTATTCTGCCTGTGTCCATAAAAAAAACCCTATGTAGTGTAGCAAGCTTTTCGCCAGATTTTATCCAAACATGTAGAGCATGCTAATTACACGCCTCATTTTCAGCTTGATTTCCAAACACTTGGACTTAGATTGCCTTGTCAGATCCTCCTATGATAAAAATGCAGATTACTCCCTGCTGGTGATGAAAAGCACAAAGCCCATAGCCGGGTCCAATTCAGATTAGCATATACTTATCTTCTCTATTACATTAAATGGCATAAAATTATACTTGCTTTTTTATCCTACGTGAAAGAATATACCATTTTCTTGTACTCATTTAACACAGAAAATAGCAATTATACATGTACTGTAAGCAACCTTCGCTACTGGTCTGTCTTCAGAACATGTGGTTTTCATTGCATTGTTAACTTTGCCACAAGCTACCAGATATAAGGCCACCAGATATTTCACAAGCCCTTTAAACCAGGGGCAAAATGTACTGACAAGAGTGCTAAGGGAAAATTTAATACATTAAAGTATGTTTCATGAATAACAAAGTGTTAGTAATTTGCTAAGGTCTACAGAGAAGCGTTACATGAGAAAACATACCCCGACTTTTTCGTTTTTCTAAAGCTATAGGTGAGTGTTTAAGCTCTGACAGTATTTTTCCTCTTAGACACCGACATCTGCAACGAGAGAGCCTTTAAGTCGGCCTCTTGCGTAACCCAGGCAAGTGAAAACATTATCTTTTTATCTTTTATTTGGCTTGCTTTCTCACAGGTCTCTTAAAAACACTGCAGGAGATAAAGACCTGCTTGCTACAGAGAGAAGAAAGCAAAATCCTCTGGCTTTCATTACTTCAGCAGAAATGGTGCATGTAGATATGAACTGCAGGTGTTATTTCAATCATTTCAGGGGTCTGGTTAAAAAAATATTGTAAAAAAAAAAAATGCTATAATGAATAAAACCAGTTTATGTGCTTTGGCTCCTGAATATAAAGCCAGGCACAGGTGAAATCCTGCCCTCTCCTGTATCCCTTGCAGCTTCTACTCTGTCAGCACCATTCAGAAATGAGCTGATAAATCTGTTATAAGAAAATAAAATAAAACAGAGTTAGTTTTATTGTTCTGCAATAATATGCAGCTATCAAAAATGCTGAAAAAAAACAATAGATGTAAGACGTGGATATTTTGGCAAATCATAGCTTCTTTGCACAGGTATGACAGATAAATTTCACCCTGTTGCTAATGTTATTCAAACCCCATGCATGTAGCAGATAAATAGAAAGACACATATATACAGGTAGACCTCAAGTTAGGATGGAAATGTGTTCTGCCACACCCACTGTAAGTCAAATATCGTATGTCGAACCACTGTGTTGAGCCATTTTGCCTAGCTTAGGTATCTCAGCCTAGCTTAGGCTAGCTTAGCCTAGCTTAGCTTAGCCAACCCAAGTGTCTTTTCCTGTAGAAGACATGCTTCTGAATTAAAATTAGCTCTTAAAGCGCACATAAAACCCACATTAACGCACTGTACAGTACACCGATACACAATGTAACACCGTGAGTTGTGGGAGAGACAGCGAGGCTTTGTGCGAGGCAAGTAATCCAGGCATCGTCTGCATACTTCTGGGTGTCAAGGGAACATTCGCCTATGTCTACGCTGACCTGCCTATGATGCCTGCCCATGAATTTTAAATATTTAATAAATATTTTACAATTTTTAGAGCATCGCAGTCATCATCGAAACTTTGAAAAATTGTTTTTTCACGAAACCAAAATAAGCACTTTTTACAACCATGGACAACACGCAGAACTTGAAGTGAGTGGGCTACAGAAGACCACATCGTGTCAACCTAGAAACTGAATCTGAAGCCTTGTTTCCATTAACCTGCTTAATGCACAATTAAAAAAACTGCAAATTAAAAAAAAAAGTAATGAAAATGTGAATTTTGCAAAAAACTTAAATACCATAACAAAAGTTTTTATGCTTGCATGAGGCGCCTTTACAGACAGTGCGATAAAGAAACATTTCACATTTAAATCACATGACATAACATGAAGAGCAAATGTCAATGCTACCTTTCTGAATATAAGCGTGCACTACAAGAGCAATTGTGAAATAAGAAATTACTGCGAGAAAACCCAGCTTGAATTACATAACATTACTCAATGGAAACACAGACCATTCACAACTGTGTGTTTTCAATATTTTTAAATCATCGCTTCTGTTTTGCACAAAACTCCATTGGAAACCTGGACAGAGGCAACAGTGGGTACAAACTCACTGAAACTGATTGGAAAACACATCATCTGCTCTTTTTTTTTCTTTTTTTTCTTCATTTTTCTATTCCACTTTCAGTTAACCTGTGCCCACACTCCAAACAGACACTAACCTGATTTGATGACGAAACCAGGAACCCTGAAGCCGTGACACAGCATACGTAATAATAGTGCATAACATAAACAATCATTACTCTAACTACTAAGCTTGTAGAACATTTTAAATTTTTCTTTTTTTGGTTTTCTTGAAATGATCTGAGCTTTTTTGTGTATTTTCTCTCATAGTAAAACACATCTCAAAGCCCACATGATGATGTAAGATGAGAGTTTCTTGCAGTGCAATTGTTAGTATCATATTATGTAAAAGATCATTAAATTTCCCAACGTGACACGTGTAGCTGTTGGATTTGGTCATAAATTGCTTCCAGTTGTGGCCCAACACGAAGACAAAAGACCAGTCATGTTGTGCTCTTTACAGGATCTGCCCTCAGTGACGGAGTGATTGATTTCTAACCCCCATGGGAAGCCAGGTTCAGATATGTCCTGTGTCCTCTAAAATCAATATTGACTCTAAATGTTGTTTTAATTGTATTTTCAGATGCTCATTACTTTGGTCTATGGGATAGTGTTCCCTGTTAAACTGTAGGAAAGCTACCTGGGTCACTGACGCTGGGGGATTCAAGTCGGTTTATGGCTCTCGGCTCTCATTTTATGAGCAACTTATCATTCTGGATAATAGAAGCTGAAAGCTCTTTAATATTCTGCAAAGATCAGCAGCTGATGGATTCAGGAAATGGTGAAGAGTCACAGTTCAAAGGTACTGCGTTTAGGGAGAAATTAGGGATACTTGGCAAACCTAAATATTTATTTTGAACACCATTCAGACATTTGTAATTTGAGAGCCACATGTTCTGTTTAAACATTTTAAACTATGAATAATGCACCAAGAGCTAGAAGCTAATGTATTAGTGCTGTGTGTACTTCATGAACAGAGACGGATTATATCATGCTATTAAATACTATTATACAAGACATGGATTTCCTGTTAGAGACATCAGACCTTCTGAGGAGAAACACTGGCAAAGTTTTAGAGACTGTAGCAGACCTGTCTTGTGTATTTACTGTGCTTTTGATGTGTTGTGTGGTACGATTGTGACAAGTGGGAAAAGATCCACCTGAAGAAATGAATATTAACCAGGTGGAAAATGGTATTTCACTTTGAAAATGTGTTCTCTGTGTTGATGTGGATTTATTACCCAAGCTAAATTTAAACTTTTTCCCCCCAATTCTTGAATATTTTTTCCTCCGAAACTGTAACGTAGCAAACGTCTACGAGCTTGCGGGCGGCCTCTCAGGTAGAGCCGTGGCCAGCCCAGGGGCCTAATATGGGCTCAGCGATGGTCACACAGACGTAATCAACGCCAACGTGCCACACCTGAGTCGAGCACTTCATAAGAGGCCTCGAGACGCAGCTCGGCGTGCGGACATTACACTGTGTCCTGCTGGTGGGAGAGGTTTGTATATGTACAGAGGTATATGTGAGAGAGCCTGACTCTTTAAGAAAAGAAAAGACGACCTGAAAAGAGAGTTGCACAATTTAAGAAAAGAAAAAAGAAAACCTAAGAAGTGAAAGAATAGAGCAGGCAGCGCCAAATGGCGGACCTCGGTCCGGATCCGGACTGAGTAATGGTTCTGTCCGGACCCGTGACCAATGGTAAATTCACAAGATTAAGTAACTTTCGTGGAACATTATTTTGGACGGTCGTGGCTATTGACAGCGGGCGCTGCTACTCCAGATAATACAACAATAGCTTCACTCAGTTGAGCCAATAAAATCGTTAGTTTACCCAGCGCGCCTGAGAAAAAGGAGTTATTCCACTCTGTTTGCACTTTTTAAAATTTATTTTATTCTGAGGTTTCTGTTTTCTTTAATCTGAAATAAAGGTCTTGAATTTATTTGCCTGGGACTACTTTTATTTATGGTAAAAGAGATAGTTGTGTCATTTCTTGCATTGGAAATTGACAATAAATATTGTTGAAACAATATGAAAGTGTGGACATAGGGGAAGGCTGTAAGACACAAGCTGCACTTCGGTTCAGACCTTCTACTTGGACAAAATTGATTAACTGGACCTCAGTGACTTAATTGAATACCCCTGCTCTGGGTCCTGCTGCAGTGACACTCTCCGTGTTCCCGCATTTTGGTTCCCCCATAAATTCCAGCCCCTCAGGCCAATGGATTAAGACCCCCCTTTAATTCCATTCTGGTGGTGTTAACATGTGATTCAGGTTCAACCTCTTTCAGACTCTGCAACCGTCTCTCTCTCCGTTCTTCCACGTGTTGAGCTCGGAGACGTGAGTAAACAGTGGACACAAGGTCGTGTTAAACTCAGTCTGATTTAATGAAGGAAGTACTTATACGCAGAAGCACAGATGTCATAGTAATCTCAAGGAAACAGATAATTAGAAGAACACTTTGTTTAGACAAAACATATGACCTAGCAAAAGGCTACAAGCGTGGGAAGTACGTCACAAGATAGAACAAGGACAGTAAATCATGTTGTTTACGATCGCTTGATCTAAACACGCTTGGTCGTGTCATAAAGACCTAAATGATCACAGGATAAAGAAAGGACAACTGGACACCATAAACCTGGAGTCAGGAAAGCCATAAGGACAATCCCAGGCAGCAGGGTTAATGGGTCAAAGGACCGAGAAAGGAAAGAAAAAGGACAGGGACAAGATTTTCAATCTGACAGGTGGTCTACCCCATAACACAAACATTAGGAAAGTGTACGGTAAATTAGTTATTTCTGCTTGAATCTATATAATGGAGGAAATAGTTTAAACATCATGACATGATTATACCCAGTCTGTGGTGGAAATTTACCTCATGTGCAAACATGGGAATTTACTTATTTTATTTCGTATCAAAAGGTACACATTAATGCTAGTCAGTGAAAAAAATATGCATGTACCATTTTCATATCTAGATATCTCACCTTCAGTTTGTCCTATGTAGTTGTTGTAACACACATGAGTTTTACAAGGTATAACCTGCTCCAGATCTTGTCAGACATACATCAGTTTATCCAGCTTTATATACGTATGTGTGGTAGTCTGGAAAATGCTGTTGGATATACTGTAGCTGTGGCTGAAATCTCCTGAAGAGCAAAAAGTGATTTAAAAATATGCACTGTAACCTTATAGCAAGAAGGTCCTGGGTTTGAGCTCCGGGTTTGACACGGGTGCCTTTCTGTGTGAAGTTTGCATGCTCTCCCTGTGTCCATGTGGGTTTCCTCCCACAGTCCAAAGACATGCACATTAGGTGGACTGGCTACCCTGAATTGCCTCTCTTTCAAATGAATCTATAAATGAATCTCCCCCGTTTCACTGTTAGAGGTAATCAGACTAGTTTAATCAGACTTTTTTTTTTTTAGATACAAACACCTAAAATGTGGTTTAGATACACGCAAAAGAGAAACGATTTCAGTTTCGAAAAACCTGCAATTTTCAGATTTATAAACCGTAAAATAGTAGAAATTTTTTTCCTAGGCCACCATAACATTAACGTTTTATCAGTGTTCCCAATCCGCCAAAACTTCCACGTGCACACAGACACAATACCAGAGTTCACTGTGTACCTTCACTGTCATTTATATTAAATCAGAAAGATGAATGTCAGTTAAAGGGAACTTAACCAAAGTGATATATTTACCACATGTACCATTTCCTCACTCTTTCCATTGTCTCACCCTGCACCCGGGGGCCTTCACGTCTGCCAGGAAAATAACATACAGCAGGGTGTTAGATCACACTTTTACTGTTATGAGCTGGGAGAAATTTACATGTGAAAAGAAGGCATGTATATTAAGATGCAATGTTTCATGGAATTGTTAGGGAGATGCATGGCTTTGTATGTTAATGGGAATTGAACCCCATGAGGGAAAATGCTTTTACAGACACTGTAGCATCCATTAAAGGAGAAAAAAAAAATCAACAGCTTTGACAGCTTTGTCTTGGTTAGGGAGATAAGGGTTAAGCACTAATTAGCTGCAATAATGTTTAGCAACGGAGGGTCCGCACAAGCATACCAAGAGGAACATACGTGTGTGTGTGTGTGTGTGTGTGTGTGTGTGTGTGTGTGTGTGTGTGTGTGTGTGTGTGTGTGTGTACTTCATATGAATTGTGCGTTTCTCCCATCTTTACATAATTCAGCACACATGTCATCAGTTATATTTCTAATTAATATACAGCATGTTTAAAAGGCATCTTACTTAGTTTCCTCACATCATCTGGATGTCCAGTAACCATACGACTTCATACATTGTTTTGCTTATGAATATAGTCTGGATGATCACTCCACTCTGTGGTGCGATGAGAGAAAGCCGATATTTTACAAGCTATTGTGAAATTCTTACAGTGTGTCATTGCTGGATCACTGTCCTTGCCTCGTCTTTTAGCAATCTGTCACAAAGATGGCAGAACGACAGAAGAAAAGAGATAAAAAAAAAAAAGCGGGAAACGGAGAATAGGAAATTGTGTATCATAAAAATTGTGAGCATGTCACAGTTTTATTCAGCTTCACATGAAAAGGAAAAGTGACACAGATTGTTTATTTCTTTATTAATACTGCAATTGGTGGGGAGCCAGAAATGCCAGTGAGCTCTGTTTATAATTACTATTGCTCAGATAAAATGTTTTGGACCCAACAAGCTTCGAGCTCTTGGCTCAGAGGCATTCTTAGTAGTCTACCCCTTATACTGCATACTGTGCCACCATACTGCTTCATAAAAACTTTCATGTTTACTACCCACAAACACCTCATAGTTGAACATATCCAGGTAAAAATAAAGACGGAAGCCTGACTCAAATAATATTTTTTTTACTTGTAAGAATTTTTAGGGCAGGGGTAGCTCAGGGCATTAAGATGTTGGATTAGTGGTTGGAAGGTCGGGAGTTCAAATCCAAACACCACCAAGCTGCCAGTGCTGGGCCCTTGAGCAAGGCCCTTTACCTGAAAATGCTCAGTTGTATAAATGAGAAACGTACATTGCTCTGGATAAGGGCATCTGCCAAATGACTGTAATGTAATGTGATGTATGAAGAGAACACCACTGCTTAAGGCTAAAATGTTTGCTTATGGCTTGGTCATTCTTTTATCAGGAGATTTTTTTTTCTTGTGGAGTTTGCAGTAATGCACTTCACAGGCTACCTAGCCGGTCATACATTATTACATTACTTTTAGAGAACTACTACCTTTTAACCTAGCTAATGAGTTTCTAAAGACCAGGGCTGGCCAGAACATTGTACGCAAGCCTAAATTTCTCAGGCAATCGAAAATTACCCAAATCAATCATCAGGTGCAGCGCTTTGTTCTGTAAAGACACAGATATGGCCATTACCATGTGCTCCTTACAACACACAACTGCCTTCCATTGTGATTAATACCTGAAAACCATCTCAAAAATCGCTTTGCTTTGGAACTGAAAGAAAGAACCCAGCTGAGCTTGTTTTCCACGTGCTTCCTCGGAAATGCAATCGTAATGATATAGTGATCTGCAATAAATGGTCTCACATGTCCAAATTCAGTCATCAGGTGCTCAGCGTGATCTTTCCTATTCCGCACAGATCATTGGCTGCTGAGAGCACTATGCATTTATCAAAGGAAAATATTCTCTCCAAGCATCCGACCTCTGCCAGATAATGGTCAGCAGGCTGTAAATAATTCACAGGTAAAAAAAACTATATAGGATTAGGAAACATTTTTCAGTCATTAGTCTGTCATAAAATAAATGATTTTTGCAAAGCAAATCCAACTTCAAATACCTGAGAATTTTGTAACGTAATTGCACGAAAATGGTCAAGGATTTCTTTTTCCCACTCCAAAATAAAGTACATGTAGCTATGCAAGAAATAAGGTTAAACACCAAATTATTAAATGTAGTCAAGAAACACATTGTAAACATTTGTTATTTTTGTGAAAGTTAATGGAAATTATACTCAGATTATTTTAATTATAACAAATTTAAATTTTTATTCTGATTACAATGGTTTTACAATAATCTTCAGTAACCACTGGGAATGAGGTGGGAATACACTCGAGATGAAATGCCTGTCCAAGGCAGGACATCATGTGCACACATATATATTCACACACAGATTCATACCCAGAGGTCATTTTTTATAGCCAGGAAACCTACATGCATGTTTTTGGGGAGATGAAAGGAAACTAGAGATTTTAGATGAAACCTTCACAGACAACATGCAGAGAAACGCAACACATACGGTTACCAAGCTCTGGATCAAACTGTGCAACCTCTACTTGAGAATGAATTAATCTAATAATAAGAAGAATGTAAATAAAATAATAAAATGTGTAACGGGTGGCACGGTGGTGTGATGGTTAGCATGGTCACCTCACAGCAAGAAGGTCGTGGGGTCGACTTGGGGTCCTTTCTGCGTGGAGTTTGCATGTTCTCCCCGTGTCCGTGTGGGTTTCCTCTGAGTACTCCGGTTTCCTCCCACAGTCCAAAGACATGCACAGAGGGCATTAGGCTAATTGTCGACTCTAAGTTGGCCGTAGGTGTGAATGTGAGTGTGAATGGTTGTCTCTCTGTGTGTTGCCCTGCAGTGGATTGGCTACCTGCCCAAGGTGTACCCCAACTCTCGCCCAAAGTCAGCTGGGATCGGCTCCAGCTTCCCCCCGCGACCCTGAACAGGATTAAGCAGCAGAAGACGAGTGAGTGAAATATGTAACTGAATGCTTGACAAAATATTTCATATAATTAAAAAAAAACCTGAATTGGATCACTGACATCTTCTGAAGGTTAAGCACCAAGTTTTATTGATGCTTTGTTAATAAAACAGTAAGTGAAGATATTCAGATGCAATGCAGTACTCTTACACAAATCACTTGCATGCAAGTAAAAGCAAGGTCAGATCTAGAAGTGGGTGGACAATGCCCTCCCAAATTTCTGTTCTGCCCACCTAATTCAGGGCCACGTAAGGCACCAATCATTATAATCACCATAATAACCACAATGACGACTTTAGAATTTTTAAATTTAACATGAAGCTGAACTGCAGCAGGCACCATTAGACCACATAGCAGAACATGATGTTGAGTAAGAAACTATAATCCTTGTACTGCTTTTAACCCCAGGATGGGGTGGAGCTTTAGGATGAGGGTTGCCATGTTTAGTCCCTGGACAGAAGAGCCTAAAACTAAAACGTTTATTCTAAAACATATAGGTGAATTGTTATAAAATCAGTAAAGTATAAAATTAGACCTTAATAATGATTAATTATTGTCTTTATTATTGGTTAAGATCTGATTATCTGATTTTTGATTAAGCTGCTGCTGAGGTAGACATTTTCCTGTATATGTCATATAAGCATTAGAGATGTCCATGTGTTCATTTAATTGCGTTCTGGTTTCACTGTGTCTATTTATACTTTGATTTATGAAGGTTAGTTAATCAGTTTTAGTTATTGTTTTACAGCCCCAACATCAGAGAAACTGGAATAAAAACCTAAAGAAATAATAGATAGACTAGTACACTGAATGCAATTCAAAAGGCTTTACATTGGTACTTATTTACTTATCTATCTATCTATCTATCTATCTATCTATCTATCTATCTATCTATCTATCTATCTATCTATTGATTTATTTATATTTAGTTATTTATTTAAAACAATAATGGTAAAATAATCTTCGATTTGATTGTCTTTGGTTTATTTTACTGAAAAAGATTGCACTTCAAGGTTTAAATATGTGATATGAGGAGCATTCCAGGTCTGACTAAAAGTGTGAAGATCACAGTCTTAAAAAAGAAATCCTGACAAAAGACATGACGAACAGACAGAGATATTAATATTCATTTGTTCATGCTGAACACTGTTTCTTCACTTAATCTCGGTAAAGAAACCATATTTTTTCTGGAAGTCTCACTGAGTTAGGACCCATATCACCCTAGAGGATGGGAAGTGACTGTTTTGTTCCAGAGCTGTCCTTTTTTTTCTAGCTGACACACAATGATTTCTATCCAGACATTATTTGCAGTTCAGTGCCAGAATGACTGAAGCTAATTCACATTTAACACAGACAGCCAGACAGTCTCATTAAACCACTCAAGGGTGAGGCCACACACATTTGAGACCACACATACATACATACATATATATATATATACAGTAAGTAAACAGTCGATTATGGTGTCTTGCTGTTTTGCCAGTGCATCACAAACATGTACTTCTGATATCCAGAGTGGCAGGATATGACCACTGGCATCCCAATGTTGCTCTCACCCAGACTCGACCACCCAGACATGTGCTGAGTGGGCATGGCGCGCAGCCTGGGTGGCACACAGAGTAATTCCTATGTACTTGCGGATGAGCAGACACTGTGATTGAGCATAAATACCTAGTTGGTTTTAAGGTTACTGAGTTTAAGGCTGTCCCTCATGCATGGAGAAGTGGAAAATGCCCCCTTGTAATTAGGAACCCAGCAAACAGTGAGAGCTTGTTCGAGGTTGTGAAGAGCGGTATGGTCTGTAGTGCGGTGTCAGATGAGGTTAGTCATGCTTCTTTTATCACATCATTAGACCTGAGAGAAATCCCTGTGGTACACAGGTGGAAGTGATAAGTCTAGTGTACAACCCAATTGTAAACAATTTTTTGGTATTTGAATGTGAAATCATGACACATTGCACATTTCTATGTCAAATACATTTTTAGGATATTGTATCTAGCGACTAGGAATCTATGTAAATAAATCTATCAGCTACAGACAATCATGACCTCACCTTTCCTACATAATTTTTCACTTCTCTGACACTTTTCTGCTATTCACGTCAGTCTTGATTTAGTTTTTTGGCCCCCTTGTCCAAAGGAGAGCTTTAAAGAGAATTTAAACAATTGAATCTGTTAACTCTTGGCTCTGTAGGATGACTCTGTAAATGTCGTTTTATGGCCTGTAACTCACGGAGCTTTCTGGACAGCATTAGAGACAGCATATGAAGTTTTTAAAAGAGACTGCTGTGATTTTTTTCTCCAGTCCTAGGACTCTGTGGCTCCTATGTTTTCATGTTGTAAAAAAAAAAAATAATAAAGTCAAGCAGCCTTAGGATCTGTCCAGAAAATACTAAAAAAAAAAAAAAAAAAAAAGAAAAGAAATAACCATTTGAATATTGTTTACAGCAACATCAGGTTTATCAAGCAGGTCCACTGTGCATAATGTCCGAGCCTGGGAAAAAACCTATTCAGGTAAGCCTATTCCATCAGTGGGTCTGGGATAACTTGCTGGTTGTTCCCTCGTGACAGAGTCTCTCTTCAACAATGAGCTCAGTATTTAGATTCTCTACAAAATAAAGCATTGTGGACTTGACCATTATGTAAGATGTTGTAAGATATTGATCAATACAATTTTAACCATCAATAAAAAATATGCAGATACAAGCTGTATTTTATGTACTGTTTTATTATTTTTATACTTTTGAACAATATCTAATAAAACATTTATCTCTTGCTTACATACGGTATGTTCAACATGCAGCAAACAGTCATAAAAAATGAGCTATTTCTCTAAGTAAGTTAATATTTAGTGCGATGACCTTTTTTCATAAATAGCAATCCAAGGTACAATGTGTGCAATATGTTTTATAAGAAAACGAGCTGGAAAGTTTTAACCCAGGAGGCTTTTTATTTATTTATTTATTTATTTATTCGTCTTCTGCCACTTAGTCCTGTTCAGGGTCGCGGGGGGAAGCTGGCGCCAATCCCAGCTGACATTGGGTGAGAAGCAGTATACGCCCTGGGCAGGTCACCAATCCACCACGGGGCAACACACAGAGACAGGAGACAGACTGTGCATGTCTTCGGACTGTGGGAAGAAACCCACACAGACATGGGGAGAACATACAAACTCCACACAGAAAGGCACCCGTGCTGAACCTGGGGCTCGAACCCAGGACCTTCTCGCTGTGAGGCGACAGTGCTAACCACTCAGCCACCACCCTATTTATTTATTTAATTATTATTATTATTTGAAAAGTGGTTTATTACATAGTATGTTGCTTTCTTTACTGACATACAAAGATTTTTCAGCTACATTTTCTATACCATTTATCCATTGTGAGTTGCTGAGAAACTGGATCATGGGCGCAAGACGCAATCAACCTAATCAGCATATCTTTGGACTGTGGGAGGAAACCGGAATACCTAGAGGAAACCCATGCAGGCACATGGAGAACATACAAACTCTGTAGGAGAAAGGCACCCCGAGTCGACCCAGAAATTAAACCCAGGACTTTCTTGCTGTGAGGTGCCCGTGCTAACCACCACACCACCCTTAAAGAAAAGTAATTTTTTTTAACTCTAATGTTTTTATTCTGACTCAATAATGCAAAATTCATTAAATAAATTATAAGAAACTTTGCACTATACTTTTCACATAATGTGCTTATGTGTGTAATGTGTGATCACATGAAAATCTTGATAGTGAATTTTTCCACAATATCATGCTCTGAAACACATGTGAACTCAAGTAACTCCATAAATTCAAGAAGCTTTCCCTGCATTGACAAAAATTAAACATGAAAATAAATGAGTCATGTCAAACAATCACATGTGGAAAATTTTAACTACACTTTTCTCTAAGGCTGGGAATGCAGATATTAACTTTTTCCCCCCTTCTTTTGTTAATAGTGAGATAAAAGCTCATATGTCCAAAGTCTACTTATGTATTACATCATGCAAAAGTGCTCTTGGGAATGTCTGATGTCAGCATCCTAAAACTTAAAGGTTTTTGATACCAGAGAAGGACAGGGCCATATATTTCAAACGCATCCTAGCACAAAGATCATTGTAAGATGCTAGACTAAGGAAAAAAGGGTTTATTTTTCACATAAACATTTACAGTTCAGTAAAATTCTTTTCTTCACAGATCCCAGCTTGTTCCCATTCTTTTCTTTACAGATCCCAACCGTGATGCAGCACCCCTGGAGCAGAAAGGGATACAGGTCTTTGGCAGTCATTATAATCAGGTGTTGAAGACCCTCAACCTTTGACCTTCTGATTAGTAACCCAGAGACTTATCCACTGGGCCACCACTGCCCATATCACGCATCACACTGAGCACCGACTCTCATAGTTAAAAAGACGATTTAAAAAGACTAGTTAAAAATAATCTCAGAGTTAAAAAGAATCATTCGAGACTGTTATGCCTTATGCTACGCGACTGTGAAATGATTCATTGTTTCCTGCATGAAGGACAATTTACAGATAATTACCAGTGTTGTCTGAGGAATTTATATGAGAGCAATCTCAGTGTGTGTATTATTGAGAGAAGCTAGCCAGTAGATTGCTCTTCCCAAACATTCATTTATTGGAATATATATATATATGTATGTATATGTATATGTATATATGTGTGTGTGTGTGTGTGCGTGTGCGTGCGTGTGTGAATTTGGCAGCATTTAAGTAAAAAAACAAGTTTGTGGCAAGATTAAAATATTACGAAAAGCTCTGACACCAAGACAAAATAGCTTTACAAACAAGGCTATAAAGAGAGTTCCTTTGTTGGATCTTGTTCATCATTATTGTGTCTTTCAGTAGTAGGTTTTCTGTGACTATGATTCGACATCCTTTGGCTTTGGCTCTCCTGAGACGTATTAGCCAACTCATCCAGATGTTACTGCAATGCCAGAGAAGGGCACAACAGAGAGAGAAGCGGTAAACAACAAAACATGTGATTAAGCCGCAGCTTGAATTTGGATTTAATGGAGAAAATTAATTCTGCTTTTCTTCTATGTTTTATTGCATCCAATGCTGATATACCGTACTCCTTCTACATATTACAACCCAAATTCCAGAAAAGTCGGGACGTTCTTTAAAGTTGAATAAAATGAAAGCTAAAAGACTTTCTAATTACATGAGCCAATATTTTATTCACAACAGAACATAGATAACATAATAAATGTTCAAATTGGGAAATTGTAGGCTACACCTTTATCCACTAAATGAACACATTTCAAATTTGATGCCTGCTACAGGTCCCAAAATAGTTGGCACGGGGGAGACAAATGGCTGAAAAAGCAAGAAAGTTTAAAAAGATTCAGCTGGGAGAACATCTAGCAACTAATTAAGTTAACTGAT
>JAQMCW010000036.1:7188190-7199781 GCA_030068335.1 Chrysichthys cranchii | reverse complement strand
AAAAAATAAAAATGTACTACAAATGTACTACATAAACTTACAGTACATTTTTAATACATTAAAATATATATATTTTTATACCGGGGATACTGTCTTGTAATAGAAAACTTACAGACTGTTACAAAGAGTTTTATATATTTAAATGTTAAATAAACATCTGCTTACAAAAAAGTCTTCTCTATTTCAATGATGAGACATTTTTCTTGAAAATCGGATTATTATTAGTTTTAGATTACGTCTGCTGTACAAGTCCCGGTATATTGTAGACTTTACTATAGTCATGATAACATATTAGAACAAGTGCATCAGTGTAAACCTTTGATTTGAATTGCACTATTATTAGAAATTGCCGTTGTAGAAACTTAATCAAACCCCTCTGACCAAACAGTTTCAAGATTTTCACAAAGCTGTGGTATATAGCAGTTTGATAATGCTTTCATTCCCATTTCATTCTTTCCATTGTAGCTGTGTCTTCACCTTTTCTCCTTCCTAACGCCCCCCCCACACATTCATTAAATCAGTGATCAATGCTCTGAATAACAGCTGCGTTGTTGATTGGATTTGAGTTTACACACATTTGCACAATATCCCTGGGGCACACCAGGTTACATTGACTATAATCCAGTTTCTTCATACATTCCGAGACGATTTCGTTTGGAAAACGAATAACCCTGTCAAAAGAGATAAGATCCTGTCAAACTGAGTGAGGGAGAATGAATCAATTGGTCTATGGACGGTGGACATGTGTTCACCACATGGATTATAAATTGTTCAGTACCTGGCTGAGGACAGAGATCTTTACCTGTCCTATCTTCTCTCTCTCTCTCTCTCTCTCTCTCCTTATCACTCTCTTTCTTTATCTCTCAGAGCCAAGGAATGTTGGGATGTAAAATACATAATACAAATGCAAAATACATATATACTTAGTTTTATATCTGAGCATTAATGTATAATGAAGTTCTGGGTAATGTGAGGAATTACATTCCGAGTGCAATGGCCCAAACATGAACTTGTTTTTGACCAGATTCCTTATGACCAGGCCACAGATCATTTTACCCTTCCTTCTCAGTTGTTCAGCCCATTCCTGATTATTTATGATCCAGATGAGGGATTTGAATACATCGTAATTAGAAAATAATCAGTACAGTACTATAATCATTACAGTAATGAATTACTCAAGTAATTTTAAACAAAAACAACTGGAATGTGTAATGTCCTGAACTCTCTCCAATGGTGGAAAACTTAGGACTGTCACGAAGTGTTGATACAAAGTGAGACTCCTTCCATACATATTAAACCTCTCCTTCAGCATTTTGGTAATGAAATATTGCTCTTTGTTGAAGAACATCACTTTTTATTCATTTGTTTTTATTCTCTAGTAGTCCTTGCATGAACAGTTAAGACAAAGCTTGAATTTGTCTTGCAGCTAGAACTACTGTCCGAGCTGCGATTATAGAAAATCAAAGCTCCTTCTCTCCGCTCCATTTCAAGTTGACCACATCAACAAAAGTTGGACGAACACAACTTGAAATAACCCAGCAAAGTGACTCATCCTCTCAACCCAGCAAAGTGTAAAATAATTAATAACGAAAATGTTCTACACATGTTCCAAGCTATTTAAAACATTATAGTCTGAACTTGTGCCCTGTGGCATTATGAATATTTTACTGTGCCTTCTGATTAATTCTGACATTTGCTTGCTATGAGTCATGGTGTCTGGAAAGACAGGGTGGAAATCTATGCCTTACTATAAATCAAAGCAATATAACAATATGACGTAACATTCTTTTCGAGTTTTTAAGGCAAAATATTGCAGTAAAATAATAATAATCTGACTGCACATTTCACATACGACGTGCATGATGATGACTTGAAATCTTCTGAGTTATCACACTAGTCACGCCTTTTAAAGCTATCTCGGGCCATCTACAGTAAGCATTGAACATGTGGAGTATAAAAAAGGATTTTCAAGAACTATGATCCAATACTGTAATTCCTATGACTAACTTGTACAATAGTGGTCATTGTTTGAGGATTAAAACAATACCACATGGAACATTATCCTGCAATTGTACTTTTTATGGGAGGTGGGAAATGACAATAAGAAGAAGCCCTGTTAATATCCAAAGAAATCCATTGTTTGAGATCATGGGACCTGCACACAAGCCAACTCGCTGCACGGCTTTTTTTCTTGCTGCTGTTGTCTGTCATATTATTTCTGGACCATTTACAATAAGGCTGGATGGCAGGAGGATATTTTTAGCAGGACTAAAGTCGGAGTATCTTCGGACTATGCATTTCAACGTCTGCACCCACAGTAGATATTCTTATACCACGACACTGTTCAGTCCTTGACTCTGAATTGTCAGATGGGGGTGATTATTTTCCTATAACAGGACAGCTCGTGCAATAGATCTGACTGCAAGGCATGAAGTTGATTTTAATGCACCTGTTCTAATGCGTCTGCCATGTCATGGAAGACCTGGATTCAAGTGCAGGCGATTTATTGTATAACAGACAAACAAAACATACCAAGTCAAACCAAGAGTCATAACCTGGGCAAGCCGAGAACTAGGCGTAAAATGTAAAACACACAACAGCAACATATCACATAAAGGCAAAGGAAGATTAGGACTTTAATAGTGACACCAATCAAGGGGATGGGACACAAAGCAGATGACTGTGATCAAATGAAGAGGAACAGTATGTGATGGTCACGTGATCTGGATAAAATCTGAATGGCCTGATGGGAATTGAAATCCAAGGCGACCATATTATGGCTGACATCTGTGCCATAATGATGTATCATTTTTGACATGGTGATGTTTTTTTTTTTGTTTTTTTTTTGTTTTTAATGACTGTCTTCATTGTTAGTCTTTTATAAAAGTCAGAGATAAAGCTGTTCCAACACAGGAAGGTCTGTAGGACAGAGGGCTTGGGGATTTCTTGATAATATGACAAGCTTTTTTGTCATTAGCATCATCAGAGAGAACAAAAGAGTAGCTGGATGAGGGGAAAAACCGCCTAGGTGTCACAGATGCACGCTGTTAAATATAACTATAAATGGATGAGAATCATTACGTCATTCTTTTAATAAATGAAAACTGTTAGCATGGGGTTGGTACAGTGGTGCCGTGGACAGCACGGTCACAATACAGCATGCAGATTGCAGCTGAGAACCTGCTGGCTGACTGAAGCCTTTCTGTGAGCAGGTTGCAAGATCTCCCCGTGCCTGCAAGGGTTTCCTCCTGGTGTTCTTGTTCGTCCCACTGCCCAAAGACATGCAGATTAGGTCAACTGGCTACCCTAAATTGCCCATAGGTATGACTGGCTATTTGCCAGTCTGATAGATTGATGACCTGTCCAGGTAGTTCCTCGCCTCTCGCCTCCTGAAGTCAGCTGGGATTGGCTCCAGCTCACCTGAGACCCACTGTGGATAAGTGGTATAGGAAATGAGTGAAAGAACATTAGCTCTGGCAAATTGCAATGACATGAGAGGAATAAAACATTTTGGGGTGTGCTAGTTTAGAAAATAAAACTCTACACTGCCATTGTGAATTACTTTTTCTATAACAGCACATTCTGCTGTGTTTTATTCCTTACATAGCAAATATAATACTAATTCTATAATAATCCATATGATTAGCCCAAGATAAGTCCTGGCCCACTTGCCCCAATCACAAAGATGCTTTAAAACACAAACTTCTCTATAATCCCAGATCTAATTATGCTAATCCCAGACCGAACCCATCCGTTCCAGACATGAGAGAAAATTACACATAATGCTAAATTACTACAGCGTTTGAGCCATCGGTTTAGTCCGCGTGGCTCTGTTTGTATGCTGTACAACGAGCAAATGCTAAAACAATGACGGACTGTACACTTCCATTAGAGCTATTACACCAAGGTAAATGGATTGAACTCAAATTTAGGAGTTTTCTCAGGCTTTTGTGCTCTCTGGCTCTCACAGTGTGTTATCCAGCTGCAAGATCAAAAGAAGGAGTAGGGCTAATGTTAGACAAGTGCTGAAAATGCATGTCAAAACACAGCAGTTGTGTCCTATTACAACAACTCAACATGACACAAGTTCAAAACCAAGGCTAGGAAGAGTGTTGATTTTTTTTTGCCATGCTGACTCGCCTTAAGGATGTTATTGATACCGCAGGTTTTACTCAAGGGTGGTGATGTAAACAGAGCTGAAAGCAGGTTTTTCTCAAGAATCACACATTGATGATCAAATCATAGAATTTTATACATTAATAAATCATAGGCAAGAAGTACATTTGTGTATTAATTGATATAAATGCTTCACTAATGATCATGGTGGCTTAGTGGTTACTTAGTGGCTTAATGGTTACTGTAAGACTGTCGTCTTACAACAAGAAGGTCCTGGGTTTGATCCCAGGGGCAGGGCTGGATGCCTTTCTGCGTGGAATTTGAATGTTCTCCCTGTGTCCGTGTGGGTTTCCTCCGGGTACATGGGTTTCCTCCCACAGTCCAAAGACATGCACATTAGGCGGATTGGCTACTCTAAATTGCCTGTGAGTGTGAATGGTTGTCTGTCTCTGTGTTGGCCCTGCGGTGGATTGGTGACCTACCCAGGGTGTACCCCACCTCTTGATCAAAGTCAGATGGGATTGGCTCCAGCTTCCCCCCGTTCAAGGCTGCTGTCTGTTCTGGCTCCTCATTGGTGGAATGGTCTTCCCATTGAGATCAGATCTGCCGACTCCCTGTCTACCTTCAAATGCAAAATGAAGACCCCCCTCTTCAGGCTGCACCTCTCCCCTGCCTCCCTGTCCATTGTGTAATCCCATTGTAACCCAGGCTTCGTTCTGTCTAGCCTGGTCATGATGTATTCAGGTTAACTACTAGGGTTTTGTTCTCCTTTTAGTTAGATCTGTGGTAATATGAATTTACATCTGCACTCATTTATGGAAAGCTCTGTTTTCACTGCTGTTAGCTGATTGGTCCTTCTACAGAATACTACACTAGGTGTTATTCCGGCACTTATTCACTTGGCACGTGAACTTTCTTTGCCTAGAAATTCTACTGTTCCTGTACCTGACTTTTGCCTGAGAGAAATATTTGACAGATTTGTATGAAAAGTTTTCCTGACAAATTTCCTCTTAATAAATATGCAAAACTGTAATATAATCTTCACATGAATGAAATCATAAGAGAAAAGCTATAAACAAGAACCGCATCCTTTATTCTACTCGTAGTTGATCTTCACTGGTCATTATGAGTTCCATGCATGTGGCGCATCAGCTCATTAGCAAGCCCATCATAGATGAGCAGAGACAGGGAAAACGCTAAATGTGTTGTACATGAGTACTCCAGGACGAGGAAATGCTGACCAATACTAACACAGTGTTGTAATGGAAAAAACTCAGTGGTTTGGCTATAGTGGTTTTTCTTGTTGTCTCCAGTGCCAGACTTGCTTGGGCTGGACTTCATCCACACACACACACACACACACACACACACACACACACACAGACACAGCCTCTGCCATCATGCTGTTGTCTTACTGTAGTCCATCAAAATATAATTTTATTCTTCCTGGCCTAGATGTCTAATACTGATAGTTAAATATGACCACGCAGAATTATATTTGACAAATTTAGACTACTTAAACAAAGTCTTAGGCTACATTACACAATTTCATATTTGTATTATGGCTACAAATACAGCTGGTAGACAGCCTGTTATCCCTTACAATGTGATGCTTGTTCTCAGTAATTGTCTTTGTTGGACATGTAAATATCCAAGTCACAGACTTTCTTTTCCTCAGACAGACTGTCAGACACTTTTAGTGAAGTGAAGCCTAAAAGAGAGGATAGTCTGAGATGGCTTTTCCATTACTCCCTAAATTATCACATGGAACCTTCTTAAGTCCTTCTAGGAAAATAAGGATGGGTCTGAAGGTCTAAAAGGATAAGATTAGGACATTTTCCTGGCTAATGTAATCTGAAGAAGAAGTTACCCTCTCATTACTTAAAAAATGGGTGAAAAATCTGATCTCGTCTCATAGGATATCAATGTTCTTCTTTGTACCGGTCAGATATTAGCTGGCCTTTCCAACGCTTTTGGGTTGAAGGATTACTCAAATCCATGTCCCTGTACTTTCTGTCCAGTGTTTATGGTTACAGAAGCGAGTTGGGTAAATAAAAGATTAGTACAGAGGCTGGATCTGCCTTACATCAGTGCTACACAGTTGGAAACCTGCAGCGTTAACCTCAGAGGCTCTAATCCCGGGGAAGAGATCTATCAGCTGCTCCTTCCTCACACAAGAACACACTTATAGAGACTGGCTCCATATGCACCGCCAGATAAATCTAGATAGAGCCAGATAAAACTGGAGCGATAGGTAGCACCATCACTCAGCTCAGCACATACTCCGGCCTCATGCGGTGATTTGTTTATTACTGCTGCGGTTTTCCAGAATCCATTTTGAGTTGTCAAGATTATTAGTGGGCTTTATGGAAAATACATGAGCTGGAGAACAAAGGGACTTTTAAACCCCCCACTTATAAATGTTTCCTTGTCACTAAGTTGAGTTACACTAGTGTAGCGAGGAGTTACTGAACTTGTCCATATCTATATCCAAGCCTCAGACCTAACTAAGGACTTAACCCCTTCTCAGATAGTTGCGCAGGAGATAAACATACAGCATTAGTCAAAATCAGAGGCATCTCGGAGTTATGCACAGTTCTGAAGTTGATTTTGCCCATGATATTTTCTCACTGTCTGATTGATAGAATATTTTAACAACCAGGCCTGCTTCTCGCTAGGTGCACCAAGCCTCAAGATTTTTATTATATTATATATTCAATTTATATTAACTATATTATCTATTTAGCTACAGTAGCTCAGCTGAGTTGGTCAGTTTTTGTTGTCCCTCGAATTAAAGGTCCACTATGTAGGAATTTAAGGGTATCTAGTAACAGAAATGGAGTATATATTCCATAACTTACATATGGAATGTTTTCATTAATGTTTAATTACCTCTAACTACAAATTGTCCTGCTTTCTTAAGCTTGGGATACGCATTTTATATCTACATATCGCAAGGGTCTACCGCTATGGAATCACCATGTTGTGCCGCTACAGCAGCCAAGGACAGACAAACCTCTACATAGCGCCTTCCACTTTTCACACTTTTACTAGTGGCAGCGAGAATCCGGAAGGAAGCACCAGAAGGACAATGAAGAAGAATAAAGCATGACGAGGAAGAAAAAAGAGCAATGTGTTTGCTTGTGCTGACTAACAAATTTAAGAACTCAAGTTTTGAAAAAAAAAAATGCAGGACCATACTTATTATTTAACATGGAAAAAGCAAGAGAGTGAGAATGTAGCTATTTAGAAGTTGTCAGGGTAACAACAGATTTATTAATAATATAAACAAACAGGTTAGACAGACGGCAGGCAAAAAACGAAGTCAAAAACAGGCAGGTAGTCAGTCATGCGATCAGGCGAACGGGCAAGGGGAGGCAAGGCAAAGGCAATATCCAATATACACAGTCCAAGGTCGAAATCCAGAAATCCAGAAATCAGAACAGGGCAGACAAGGGCGAGACAAAATCAGAAACGGGAAATGAAAACGGTTACGGTATACACGGAAAGGCAGGCAGACAGACAGAATAACAAAGGCTCGGCAATAGCGTACACGGGGGCTGAACTAATGCTTCGCATTGTGTGTGCGAATGCATGAGTCTTAAATAGTCCTTCCTTAATGAGCCGCACCTGTGTCTCATTACAAGTCAGGTGACCTTGAACTTCGTCTGGCTGTGCATGCGCCGTTGGCGCTGCAGTAGCGCGCTCCCAGCACGAAGTGCACCGTTTCTCGGAGCGCCTGAAAACGGGTGCACTACATGTGCGCTCCGCGTGGTTGTCTTAACTGCCACGGAAGCGCGTTCAGTTCGGGTGGATTCATGACCGAAGTACGCTATGGCTGCCTAATGTTCTGATGAGTGCGTGGAAATGAAGGGGTAAGAGAGGGGCATTCAAGTCATTAAATTCTATAAAGTGGACCTTTAAGAATTAGCAAGCTAGATGCCTAAAGGTGGTGCCAATACATAGCTCAAACCCTTTTGAACTAAATGATGTCCTCAGGAACGCGTGTGTCCTCTCACTTGCCTAAAGTGTGTTTCAACTTCTTTAATGCAAAGTATCACTAATGTTCGTGGTGAAGTCTTTATTAAAATAAAAGGTGACTATTTTTATTGGTCATGTATGTTTTGACTATTAAAGATGTAATATTGAAATATGAACTTAGGTTAAAGTAACGGTTGCAATAAGTATAAAAAACAGAGAATATCATTTTATTACCTTGTCTCTGTTCTAAAAATGTAAGGCATAAAACAATGACTAAGCTCATTGAAGGAAATTTATAAATGACAGGAGGATGTGATGAAACCCATCCTGAAGCGAAGTTGATTATTTTCCAAAAATTTTATTGGAAATTATGTTAATTAATCTTATACGCATATTAAGCAATAAGTGCATATTGTGATATAATTATATAATAATTATATAATTTTATAGTCTTAATTAATCTTACAATCTTAATTAGAATTTCCTCTTATGGGACAGCAGTTTGACAATGCTACTACTGTCGTTCATTAAATGACGTCATATCATGTGCTTTATCTGTTTACATTTAACATTGTGGAACATCCATGAATCAAACGCCTTCCTCCTATCCTAGGATTTTAGAGGAGATACAATCAGAAAGTTACCACAGAACGAACTGAACCTCCTGTCAGAGTTGCAGTTAGGGAAAATTAACCAACACCTTCCGGCCAATCAAAATAGAGAATTCAACAGCGCTGTGATTTCTGCTTATTTTTATATTCTTTCTGGTCAGGAAAGGAAATGGATCATGGCGGGGGATCAAGGAGAATCTAACTAATAAGAAACTGATGAGAGTTGGCAAGAATGATCCAGTCTTTATAACCACCATAAAAGCTGGGCAATCAGTAAGGAATTACAAATTGACATAACAATGCACGGCTCCGACTTTAACACAGTGATGAGGTACTGATTATTTCTGTACCGTACTGAGTGATGTATTAAACATATTCTAGTTTAACTGCCATCTAAATATTCAGCCTATATACAGTATAAGGCAAAATGAGCAATCTTGAAATTTGGTCAAGCGTATGAAAAATGGAACGACATGGCAGCACAAGTCGGTGCATGGATGTGATGGGGAAGAAAAGGACTCCACGGGAATTAAACCATGATGCAAAACATATGCCTGAATGATGCCCCTGTTACTGTAAAGACAATCTTCATGGAGCAAATGTAAAGTTTCCACAGCTAGTCTATTATATCCAGATTTCCTTTTCAACCATGAAAAAGCTCATATGTCGAAAGCTGGTGTTACGCAGAGGAAAGTTATGTGAGGCATGGTGTTGTGGTGGTGGTGTTTGTGGTGTTTTTGCCAAAACCAATTAAATCTAGCTCACTCCCGTCAACAGGTACTTGAACCCTATGCTATATAATACGACAAAAAAATTGCACTCTATAGTCTCCTGATCTCAGCTTTCACTCATCATACAAATTGCAACTCGGAGCGTTCCTTCTGTCCGCCTGCGAGTCTCTGAGCTGAGCTGTGTATGTCTTTCATCACCAAGATTTACCATTTTGTTTTTCTTTTGTCGTGAAGATTTACCCAGTCTGAAAGTCATGTTGGAAAATATATGAGAAGAACCACCCAATTAAGTAGCATTTCATACGTTCAGCAGTTTAAGATCATCTCACCGTGAAGTCAGACGTCTGTTTTATACAACTATGACAAAATATGACTGGACTGATCAATTATTGCCCTGCAAAAAGGCAAGATGGCAATATTCAGTACCAAATCAACTGACATATGAAGACATCCGATGATTAATAGTGTAATTTTTTTAGTAACACTTCCTTGATCACAGATAACATTAGTCCGCTTGTCGATTCAAGCATCACAGGCAAAGATTAATCAAAAGTCCGTGCTATAATGAATAAACCAGGACCAAGCAGAAGTGAAGGGAAAATGATCCAAACAGCACTTTATCTTCTGTGACAGTGCGAAACCTAAACAAACTCAGACTGTACACAGTGCATCACTGAAATGCTTTGAAGGTGGCTTTAGAGGATGTCTTTAAATACATTTCGCTGACACACACAGTGGTGTGCTTAGAAACTTGGAGCAGCAAAGAAATAAACATGCTGACTATCTGAAGAACTCTTTGGATACTTTAGCCATCTGTGTTTAGGAGCTGACTAGATACACTGGTGATTATACGAAAAAAAATGAAAGAGGCATCACTTTTTCTGTTTGCGGCATTTGGGGAAAAAAATGCATCTGAACCAAACGGAAACTACACTGAGTAAAAATCTGGTTCGCACATTATACCACGCCAGTGTTACATTCGGAACTGATTGGTTAGAAGGTGATACATTTTCTACAACTGCAGCTCTGACAATTGACCATGTTCACGTGGTGACCATTTTTCCTTTGACGTCCTGCTCAGGGTGGGAAGCTCAAATAAAAAGATAATCTCCTGCTGCTCTGTTCTGGGTTGCAAGTTGTACAGATGAAGGAATCTGCAAAATTTCTCTCATTTCACCACCTCCCACCTGATCAACAGCTAAGAACTCAGCAGATACTGAAAATCCAGAGAAACATCAAGCCATGTTCCAAGGTAGAGCAGCATATTTAATAACCCATTAGGTACTGCAGCTAACGGCTAATGTTAGCATTCAGCTACTTCCTATCTAACGTTAATGTTATCATTTGATACCGTTGCATAATTGTAGCTGTTAGTAGTGTTCGCTGTTAGAAGCACAGCAGTAGGACGTTATCCTTTCATTTGTGCATCTCAGCTTGAGAGTGATGTCGAAGGAAAAATGGCCGCCATGTGAATATGGTCAATGCCACACGCGTTTTACCCAAATCCGTACCCTAATCTATTAGAGGACTGTAAAGGAAGGGTCACAATTATTTACCTGGTAAAGCTATAGTAAATTATAGTATTCCTTTGAGTAATTATCACTGGTAATAAGTAGGAAAATACAGCGAAAAGAAGCACTAAGAGGATTAGTATTAACCCTTTATCTGGTGAAGAACCATATTTGGTAACTTTAACAGACATCTGAAATGGCCCCCATGAAATTCCATGAGGTGGTAGAACCATATGAGTTTGTCCCATACTAAATAAATGTTGCTTTAAGTATATATGCATATCCTTTATGTGTGTGTTTTTTCATGTGTCTTGCACTGAGGAGAGGCTTCCGTCGGGCCACTCTGCCATAAAGCCCAGATTGGTGAAGGTCTGCAGTGATGGTTGTCCTTCTGGAATTTTCTCCCATTTCCACACAGGATCTCTGGAGCTCATCCAGAGTCTCTCACCAAGGCTGTTTTCCCCCGATTGTTCAGTTTGGCCGGGCAGCCAGCTCGAGGAAGAGTCCTAAGGATTATGGAGGCCACTGTGCTCTTGGGAACATTAACTGCAGCAGAAATGTTTCTGTAGCCTTGTCCAGATCTGTGCCTTGCCACAATCCTGTCTCTGAGCTCATCAGGCAGTTCCTTCAACCTCATGGCT
>JAQMCW010000036.1:7163023-7173277 GCA_030068335.1 Chrysichthys cranchii | reverse complement strand
GCTCGCGGCGATTTTTTTTTCTAAAAGTAGCTCTCAGTGGCCAAAAGGTTGGAGACCCCTGATCTACACTGTGCTAATCAGCGATGCTAAAATGGAGCAGGTTTGGTTTGGCCCTGACTATAGATCAGCGGTCTTCCTCTGATATTTATTATGAATAAATAAATGTTCAAATGAATTTTATTTTAAAAATGAATAAAATGTGAATCTGAGACGTTGTTTGGGGTGATGTTGGCAAGAACGAGTAAATGGACCCAATATTTTGCTGTAGATCTGCTCTATAACCCGATATTTGAGATTTACACCTTATTGCCGCTTTGCAGGATCTCAGGAGTAAAGCAAGTTCACTTACGATGCAGATGAATTTATCGTGGGGCTCGTTAGCTGCACACTTAATGGCGACCTGTTAACATGGACGCAACAGAATGAATCAGATCTGCAAGCCCTCATTATACTAATGAGTGTAATTAGCACATTTACACACACACACACACACACACACACACACACACACACACACACACACACACACACACTACAGTTTAGTGCTCAGGTGATTTGATATTGAGTAATATTTGACAAGATTGCCCTCTTTCATGTTTTAGACTTTGTTTAAAGGCACTTATTGATTGAAAATGTTGTGTGGAACTTCGCACGGCGTGTATGAAGGTGGAAGGTGTCGCAGTGTTTCCTCATTTCTAAGAAATTAGAACAATCCCCGGAACAATGAGGACAGAACAATGAGCTCCACACGCCAGGAAATGGTTTATTTACCGCGTATTTCAGAGCTACATCTCAATTCTACATTGTTGCGGTTAAATTAAAAGACCTCACGAAACGCAGTTAGTATTAAGTATTAATGGTGTTTGTTTTTTTAACAGTGATAACAGATTCAGTACCTGTTTCCCATCTGCCTTACGGACCCCCGCGTAGACAGAGCTGAAGTTTGTTTGCCCCAGGATCTCTCCCATCGTGTAGCGTGAATCAAACTCATCTGTTTTACACACACACACACACACACACACACACACACACACACACACACACAGTTACTCAGTTCAGTAGAGATAAGAATAAAAGAGCCTCATGTTCCTGGTGTCCCTGACAAATGAGACGTGCATACTGTATGTGGATAGTGATTGCATCACAGAACGCCTGTCTCTGAGTACACTGTGTATCCATAGTTCAAGTTACAGTTTGAATACAAACAGTTGGTCAAATGAATCAAACAATGAATCAAGATGTGCATTTTCAACCATTTTGTGAGAACACGGTCATCTCTGTACAAGACACAGACATACAGCTTACACACTCTGTACATGGGACTTCATACAATGTTGGGAGTTGGCTAAGCTACAAGGTGTTATACATACACACACCTCTAAGTGCTTTTGTAATGTTGACGTTAGTTTATGTGGATTGTAACCTACTGTGTTGTGAAGGGTGGAACTCCAGCTTAGCTGAGCCTTGACACTCTTCGGGCAGCCGGTAAAGTTTTCTCAGCCACTTCAGGGTTCTTATTTTGCTTCCTTTGAAGCCGAATTTCAGGGAGCTAAATGACCCACAGGGAAAGGAAACAGCTGATGAAGACTTTACATTTGAAACCTGGGAGCCATTTCACAAATTCAGTCATTTTATTTACCCTTATAAGCCCTTCTATCACACAGACTTGGTGGCACAGGAGTCGTAGGATTTCTCCAGCGATGGTCTTGAATTAAGCAAGCGCCTGAGTGCAAAGTCCAGCATCTGCTAGCTTGTAATAATGAAATAACTTGAAATCCTAGGACAGATAGAGAATCATTTATCTTCAGAACCATGTTTCCTCATTCGGGTTGATGTAAAACAGAGAAGAAGAGAAATTCCAACCTGGAAAGCTGGCTGGCTGAACCCTGAGGTTAGCGACGGCACATGCTCATAGATCTCGGTTCTTTCAATCACTTCCCTAAGGGCTGAGTTCCTATTCGGCAAACTGGTGCAAAGAGAAAACGAGGAAAATAAACACACACAGACACACACACACACACACACACACAGTACCTGTCACATCCAATCAGTATAAAATATTGGCGTGATCCAAGCTCCATTTGCGCCGCCACATAGCAGATTTGCGCTGCGTACGTCCATCCTCCGGAGGCTGAAGATGAAAAAGCAAACATGCACTTGTGGATCAGCACCCGTAAACCAGGCCACTTTATTAGGAACTATTCATACAATTATTCATTGTTCTGAAATCCTGAGTGACTGAGGGACTGAGGTCACAGAGATCACTGAGATTTTTCTCCATTCTGATGTTTGATGTGAACGTCAACTGAAGCTATATTGTTTTATACGTTGCACTGCTGCTGGCAAGGGATTGGCTGATTACATAATGACATGAATGAGCAGGTGTTCAGGTGGAAAGATATGATGAAGAAAGATTGGGGCTGGTTTCTGTCTATCCCAGACTGTAGATTTGTGCAGCCTATCAGTGACAGGTGTTTCATGTCATTGCAATTGAGCTGTAGTATATTTTTCCCTCAACACATCTGTAACATCATCAGCACAGAAGAACAAGAATCAGAAGAATACAGTGGGCACAGGCTCTCTGAAACTGGACAGCTGAAGATTGTCTCTAATATATGTGTGTAATTGCAAAGGTTATATGTCTTTGTCTAAAAGTACTTTCATAATAATGGAAAAATAGGAATATTATAACAGATAATGTGTTTCATTTGTAAAATTTTTCACTATGCTTATGTTAGGTGTCTCTGTAATGCACAAGTGCGTAGTTTGATTTTTAAAAAAGGCTATTAAAGACAGTAACAAAGTGCGTGTGTGTGTGCGTGTGTGTGTGTGCTTGGGGAGAACCAAGGAGACACAATGCATTCATTTCAGTGAATTCAGAATTCAGCCTGCAGCTCAAGTCTCAGAGGTGAGTGGTAGTGGTGTCGTGCTGATAACACACACACAAGCACACACACACACACACACACACACACACACACACACACACACACACACACTGGTTCTAGAGAGACGACACAATTACCATCTCAATATGGGAGTGTGAGATTACAGACCTGAGTCCATGACCGAAATTATCTCATCCACCTTCAAACCGCGATGTTCACCAAATTGTTCAATAATGCATTTAAAAGACTTTCACCTTTTCTTTCGGCAGTAATACGCGATAACTTTCCTTATAACAGGACCACATACGTGAACCGCATTTTAACCCAAGCTTAACAGAATTGTCCTTCAGGCTATATATCTATAAAATGTGTAAAATATATACCATATACAATCCATGCATCATTCATGTCTAAATGTATCTCCTCCACCTGTTACTTTAGCATTACTACGAATGCTGTCTAATGCAAATATGGATGTAAAAAAGAGGTAAATTTACCTACCTCTATATTTAGTCTTTTACAGATATTCTTACGTTTATTTCGTTCTATTTCACAAAATCTAAACAGACTAGTCTAGGGGTCTAATTTAAGTCACTGTGACCCTGACCAGGCAGTTACTAAAGATGAATAAATGAACACAATACAATACATAAATCATCATTTTTGTTCACATGAATGAACATGGTTTTTCTTTGTCCTGCAAGCTTCACATATGACAGTTCACTCAGTCCTATGAGCTCAGTGATCACCCAAATGAGAGTAAAAACACATGTGTCTTTTTCCCGGTCTGTGAATCTTTCTTATAAACTTTCTTTAAAAAAATCCTGTCGGTATTTGTATCTGTTTAGAACACACTGTCTGTTCACTCAGAGTAAAATATTCTTATTCAGTCTATCCTAGTGTGTGTCCTTTAGCAGCTGTCACCTTTTACTCGCAATTATCCCATCAGACAGGTGCAGTGCTCTGAGGCTTGCATATGCCATGACACTAAAGAATCAAAAAAATTTTTTTTTTCTGGTCACTGTGTAGATCAGTGATGAATCATATTTTTTTCCTTCAGTCTAGACCCTCAGTTAGTTCTGTGTGGCAAGTACAGCAGTTATATTTTAATTAATCACATTGGGGACAACACACGCCGATCAGTCATAACATTAAAACCATGACAAGTGACGTGAAGAGCATTCATTATCTTGTCACAGTGGCACCTGTCAAGCTGTGGGATGTATTAGGCAGCAACTGAAGAGTCAGTTCTTGAAGTTGGTGTGATGGCAGCAGGAAAAATGGGCAAGTATAAGGATCTGAGGGACTTTGACAAAGGGCCAAATTGGGATGGCTAGATGACCAGGTCAGGTAATTTCCAAAACAGCAGGCTTTGAGATCATCTCCATATCAGCAGCTCTTATGTCATGCTCCTAATATGCCGTGGGTATTACCTACCAACAGGGGTCAAAGGAAGGATAACCAGAAAAGGGACCGTATTCACCGTCAAAAGGACTACAAAGGGCATGTGAGTATTGAAACTAGACCATGAAGCAATGGAAGAAGGTGGCCTGGTCTGATGAATTTTCTTTCACATCATGGAGATGACCAGTTGCATGTGAGTCGCTGACCTGGGGAAGTGATGGCACCAGGATGCACTATGTGAAGAAGGCAAGGTGGTGGAGGAAGTGTGATCACATTAATGATCACATGATCATACGAGGCTCTGGGAAATGTTTAGCTGAGAAACCTTGGATAAAAGGTGTTCATGTGGCCACACTAACATGTACCACATTGTTGCCCACCAAGAACTCTTCTTCATGGCAGTGGTATTCTCTCATGAGAGTGGCCTCATATAGCATGACAATATGCCCTGCCACACTGAAACATTGTTCAGAAATGGCTTGAGGGACAGGACAGAGTTCAAGGTGACCTCCAAATTTCCCCAATCTCAATCCAATCATGCATGTTGGACAAAAGTCCCATCCATGGAGGCCCCACGTGGCAGCTTACAGGACTTAAAGGATCTGCTGCTAACGTCTTGGTGCCAGATACCACAGCACACCTTCAGAGATCTTATGGAGTCCATGCCTCAACAATTCGGAGCTGTTTGGCAGGAGAACCTACACAATATTAGGCAGATGGTTTCAATGTTCTGGTTGTTTGGTATATGCAAAGCTTGGAAGTCAAATTGGGTGCTGGCACTATAAGGAAAATTGTGCACTAAATGTTACAAATACATGATATACTACCTAAACACTGGCTGCTTGCTAACCTGCGCAAACCTCACAGCACTCTAAAGGTAATGTAGTACCCATAATCTCAACAATCTGACAACTGAGGAGCAGTGTTATTGTATAAGCGGTAACGCATACTTGGCTTCCATTGGCAGCCACTAATATAAACAATTCAGCTCAGAGTATTCCATCTCAGATACATTATCATAGCATGCTACCCTGTTCATCTTATCTAGTTCTCTGAACGTCAAGCTTGAATAATAAAATACCCAGAGCAAATACAAACGCCAAAGACAAACAGAAGCATGTGTTTGCTTCTGAGGACTGTATTCTGTCTAGCTAGAATGAAGCCCTCTCATACTGTTGGTACAGCTCACACTGTGGCACAAGCTGTGCTGAGAAATCTGAGCATAAATAAATCTTTATCAACAGAGCTTCAGCAGAGCTTGTCTTTTAGGTATCTAGCATATGTTAACAAGGTAGCTGGCTCTGTAAGATATAGCTAGTCAATTCATTTTAGCTTGCTAGCTAAAAGACAAGCTCTTGTCAAAGGTGGGATATTTTAAATGTCAGTCACTTTGATATGTAGGATAGTTTTTTGTTCTCCTCAGGAACTTACTGTATCTTCTGCTGCTTTATCTTGTAATACCCGTGTACCAAGAGGAAACCCACAATGACATGGGGAGAACATGCAAACTCCACCCAGAAAGGCGCCCAATTCGACCCCGGGGATCAAACCCAGGGCTTTCTTGTTGAGGTGACAGTGACAACGACCACACCACTGTGCTGGCCCTAGTTTTCTTTTATTCTCATCATACTACTGTAATACCAGTATTAGCATGCGGTTACTGTACATCCCCAAAATCTTTTTTTTTTCTTTGTTTTTTTTGCTGTTTGGTGCATAGTATGTTTTTTGGGTTCAAAAGCTTGAATTCTTCTTTAATATGTATTGAGTTATGTATCGATCAGCTATCAGGTTAAGCCTCGTGATAGATTAAGACAAAATATTCTCCTAAAAGCAGCTAGAAATAGAGTATTTCTACCAGTGAGAGCTTCAAAACCCACAAATCCCGAACTCTTTCATCCAGCTATAAAGCAATGAAAGTAGCTGTTGCAGAGATTAAATATAACAGACATGATAATTCTATGCAACAAAAATTGAATAATTACAGACATGCAAATGGAGGATGTGCACATCCTCACGTTCTCATAAATCTTAAAGTCCTTGAAGGCCCTAAGAGCTCGCTTCTAGTTTAAAGTGGAATTAAAAGCACATGGGTGTCTTTCATCTCTTTATTAAGCGTGGTCTTGACCTGTAGCCAGGCAGCATGACCTCACCATGGAAAACCTGTTTGAAATCACTGTCCGAGCTTCACACTGACCACGCTCATGCAAACCACCGATGTCATGTCATTGCTTCCATCTGAAAACCATCTCCCACCCTGTTTTCGCTGCTGTCACATCATTGTCTCCAAAATGGGACAGAAACCCAATTTTTGGACTGCTTATTTGCCTTTTGCATTCACCCGGTCTCATGTTTGTCAGTCTGATAGACAGAATAGTCTCTATGTTTACTGTGTCAAAGGCCCGTGCAGTTCATTTTAGCAAGTATTCAGCGATATTTTTTTCTAACGGAATCAGACCAGCAGTCAAATATTTTTAGATGGATACACACACACACACACACACACACACACACACACACACACAATTTGCCTGGTGACCAAAACAGGAACTGGAAATAAAAAGCATATTTCAACCATGTTTATGATGTATGATTCAGTGTGGGCTTGTGTATATTTTGCTTGTGCAGAGTGGAAACACTCATGGCCTTGGGTTATGGAAAAAGAGATTATGTTGTTGAAGGTTGTCATAATATTATCAATCAGTATGACCAATGCAAATATTTTCCCCCACGTTCCCCATTCTCAGCTTTATGTCCATCAGCTGACATACCTACTGTGCGGAAGTGCTGCCCACACAAAAGCCGTTTCAAATGGACAAATAGACTAGAGCTCACATTTAGTACTGAATCCGAGACCAGGGAGCCTGTTGGGCCACCAGACAGTATTATGACCACTTTGATATATTACATGCTTTTCACTATAACACCCGAAGAGTTTGACTGTGCTTGAGGGCGTAGCCTTTTCGCTAGCCGTTATTTCTGACAGAGTGCATAGCTTTCCAGAGATTTCCTGAGATTTAATCTTTCTGTCTTGAAGCTCAACACTTTCTTATCTTGAGTGTCTTTCTCTCATGCTGTAATGATATTAAACACACAGCCATTCCCAGCTGAGAGGTATTCAGGAAAGGCTTTATGCTCTATCACGGACTTTTCTTACAGCGGCTCTGTACGTAATAAATGCACATGTCACATCATGTCAAGATACTGTATAAAGACATGAAACATCTTCACCTTCATGCTCCTGGATGACTTCATGTACTGTATTTAGAAAATGTTGGCACGTGCAATTGGTGAGCATAAAGAAAGATTAATCACTCACTCGTCTTCTACTGCTTAATCCTGTTCAGGGTCACGAGGGGAAGCTGGAGCCAATCCCAGCTGCCTTTGGGTGATAGGCAGGGTACACCCGGGGCAGGTCGCCAGTCCACCACAGGGCAACACACACAGACAGACAACCATACACACTCACATTCACACCTACAGGCAAGATAGAGTAGCCAATTAGCCTAACCCCCTCTTTGCATGTCTTTGGACTGTGGGAGGAAACCGGAGTACCCGGAGGAAACCCACATGTGGACATGAGGAGAACATGCAAACTCCAAACAGAAAGACACCCAGGTTGACCCCGGGGATCGAATCCAGGGCCTTCTTGCTGTGAGGTGACAGTGCTAACCACCACACCACCGTGCTGCCCTAAAAATAAAGGTTAATCCCTTGTGGAAATAATAGTTTAAGAAGTATTTATTTCTTACTAGTACAACTTGCATTATTTGACGTTATCCATTTAACCATGATGGCCTTTAAGTGTAAAAGACCTGAACAAATTATAAGGCTCAAATTCAAAAACACATCAATGTTAACCCAAAATGAAAAGGCTAGGTCATCGTATACTCATTACTGATTGGTATGTGCTGAAGAGATCATGAGGGAAAAGGCTGGAGGATGTTTACATTAAGAGGAAATATCAGGGCTCACTAAATGAATGTACTGAAGCTTTTATTCATGATTATTTTATCAAGGACATTCATGAGATGTTATTTTAGCTATGCTGTCAACTTTGCACAGCATGAGTATGAGTATGTGTTTACTGTAAAAACTTGCCTCAAGGAAGCCAGGTTATTCAGAAGAAAGAAATATTTCTCACTGTAATAACATAGGTCCTTATTAAATCATTTTCCCTAGGCTAATTAGATAAGAGACTGAACAAGAGCAATGCCTTCTAATTGTTGTAGCCCAAAGAGGGTGCAGTGGTTAGCACTATCGCCTCACAGCAGGAAGGTTCTGGGTTCATTTTCTCCTCGTGCCTGCGTGGGTTTCCTCCGGGTCCAACACTGTCCTCCCACAGCCCAAAGATATGCAGATTAGCTCGAGCGGCTACTCTAAATTTTCCGTGAATGAAGGTGTGAATAGATTGGCATTCTGCCCAGGGTGTACCCCACCCTTTTTCCAAAGGCAGCTGGGATTGGCCCAGCTTCCCCATGACCCTTAACGTATAAGCGATATAGCTAACGCACAGATGGATGCTATAGTCAAGGTCCTGCCCTGTTTGTTGATGTATTTTTGAATTTGCAGTTGTGCCTTTGCATTTGCTGTTGTGTTTTATGATGTGTTTGGTTTGTAAAATGCATTTATGGACTACCATAAGTCAGTTCACCAATTCCACAGTAACCCAAAGCACTCAGTGTGAATAAGCTTTCAGCGCAAGTGTCTATTTGTAACAGAGTCACATAGGCAGTGCTGACAAAACAAGTAAGGTGTAATATTTTATTTTATTTGAAAGCTGCAATCCGTTTTGGGAGCCTGCCTGACAGTGGCCATGAACCAAGTGTTAAAAAAAGGTACAATAAGCCATTTCATTGTAGTACAGCAGTGTATAAACACAAAAACCTGGAATTCTATTCAGGGACTTGAATGTGGTTTAATAAATACTCCATCAATCCACATCATGTTTTAAAGCAAGGAGTGGTTTTATGGTATTCTACTGGGAGCACAGTCCAAGATTATAAGTCAGTCAAAAAAAATTATGATTAAACACAGTAACCTTATGCCAAACATCTCTGTAATGTTATTGCCTTTAATTGACCGGAGCACAGCATTGCCCATTGCGTCAGTGTGTGCATTTCCCAAAAGCAGTAGCATAAATGCATAATCATTACAAAGGATTTATTGCTGTAAGTATAATTAAAGGATCATTCATCCCATTAAAGTCCACTCGGTTCCATATTGAACAGTTCTTTAACCAAGATATCACTGCAGAACACTTAACTGCACTCAACAAGTGACCGGTTTAAAAGCACTATGAGTATCCATGATGGACCTAGACATATTCCTTTGCATTTTCTAAATAAAGTAGACGATGACAAATGCTCTTGCTTTAGATGAGAATAGCACAGAAGGTATGGAGGTTGCAAATCAATACAGAGCTCCTCTAAGTGATCGTCTTTACCCCTAATTCATATGAAAAATAAACAATTCTATCATGATGGGGGTGGCCTTTTCCAGCATGAACCTGCCCATGGGCCCAGTGGCTCACTGCATGGTTTAATGAGTATGAAAATAATATATAAATCATGCGCTATGGACTTCACAGTCACCAGACCTTAATCCGCACGCACACCTGTGGGAGGTTTTGGAACAACAAATTAGATAGCACTCTGTACCACTATTATCAAACGTCAGCTGAGGGAATATCCTTGGCAAGAATCGTGTTCATTCCGGCAGTACAGTCCCGGTGACATGTAAAATCGATGCCAAGATGCACTGACACTTTTATAGAGGCTTGCAGTGGCTCACCACACTTTATGGTGGTGCAGTGTACTTCAGAAAGGATAGTAGATGTATTAATCTTCATACATATACATTTCTACAGAAACTGACATTTCAGACAGAAGCTTCATCGTCGGCTTTTTTATTATGACAATTAACGTGCAGTATATGCATAAATACACCACACACACACACACAC
>JAQMCW010000036.1:7147029-7160702 GCA_030068335.1 Chrysichthys cranchii | reverse complement strand
ATGTTCTGTTGTGAATAAAATATCGGCTCATGTGATTTGAAAGTCTTTTAGTTTTCATTTTATTCAAATTTAAAGAATTCGGGTCGTAACTATAAATTGATTTTAAAAAAATGGGCAATATATAAGTGTATGGCTGTTTATTAAAAAAAGATAAATCGATTTGCTTTAAGATGAATTTCCATTTTGACGGGTGGTACGGTGGTGTGGTGGTTAACACTGTTACCTCACAGCAAGAAGATCCTGGCTTTGATCCCCGGGGTCAACCTGGACGCCTTTATGTGTGGAGTTGGCATGTTCTCCTCAGGTACTCCAGTTTCCTCCCATAGTTCAAAGACATGCACAGAGGGGATTAGTCTAATTGACTACTCTAAATTGCCTGTGAGTGTGAATTGTTGTCTGTCTCTGTGTGTTGGCCCTACGGTGGATTGGTGGATTCCTGCCATTCTGTTACAGATGAATGGTATTATCATGCTCATACTGAAAGATAGAAGCATATATTTTTCTATGTACATGTACTGTATTTTACTAACGTAAGTTCTTGTGTACCACACCTCATTCACATGGCAGAGCTTATTGTGGAGCCAGAAAAATGTAAACAGAAGCCTGAAACTAGGTCCACAAGCTTTTAAGTAATTGCCTCAGGAATTATGAGCTGGAGGTCGATTATGTAGGCTGTGATAAAGCATGTAGTAAATTAACAGATTAAGGGCCTGTGTCCACTAGATGTGTTTTTTGCTCTGGAAATGCCCAGAGTGCTCCCAGAGCACTTTTCTCAAGCACTTATTGTTGATAAGATTACAAAAAAACATCTAGTACTTCCACATTCCTTTGTTGTGAATGCCAACAATGGAAAGAAATTGCATTTATTTTGAATATTGATCATGATAAACCTTAAATGTAAGACTGTATATAACTGGGTTGGCAGCGAGAGCTAAGAACAGTTTTTCCTCTGCCATTGTTGACAGTGTTGCTATCATAAGTCCCGCCCCTTCTCGATTTTGATTGGTGATAAGCTTGTGGTGCTCCAAAACATGGACTGTTTTTAACTAAAAGCGCATCGATCGCAGCAGAAATATATGCTGTGCGCTGAGGGCTTTTATGCACCGAGGACACTGAGTGCCTGAGTAAGAGCTGAACTTGAAAATCGACACCGTCAGCACAAAAAATGCATTAGGTGGTCACAGGCACAAAACAGCCTTTTGTAAGATTTCTAGTAAATTCATATAAAATAAAAGTTTTTTTTTATTGTATGGATGCATTTCTTAGGTATCAGTTTGTTGGGTTTACATGCACACTTTTGTGTCATTCTGACTGAAATCATTCCGATTAAGGATTTGGATCGGATGATGTGATCTCATATGGTCCGGTGTTTACATCCACTGATGCATTTTAATTTAAATCACCATGCATTTACATCAAGGTGAAGGGCATGCACAGAAACAACACAGCCAGGATGTATTCAGCTTAAATAGTTTCTTTTCTTTTATACAGCATGAAGAACTTTTATTCAGTTTGGCTTTTTAACAGACTATGATTGGAATATTAGGCTCCATGTAAACATAGCCAGTGAATTGTTTTTTCATTTGTTTAGGGATATTTTTTTTTAAGTCAAAATATATAACAATAGGAAAGCATTTCAGGACTTTGGTGAAAAAAAAAACTTTAAGGAAAAATGTATTTTATGGTTATGGTAAAAAAAAAAAAAAAATCAGTAACGGAACTCAGAATTATGGCACTACTAAAAACACAAGTGTGCCTTTGATCTTTTAACCCTACTTCCTGCTGTACAACCGGAAAGAATAAGCTCCCCCTTCTAAATCTCCATCCCTTTAAAGAATTCTCCCATATCCTGTCTCAAGAAGTTCATGTATCCTACTTCCATCTCCGGCTTCCTTCCTGGGCTTTTATAACATAACCGTAGTTAACATTGTTCGTGTCAAGATGATTTTGTAAGTTTGTCACAGATAAAAATGATAACATACTCATAAAACAAGTACAGTCATAGTGATCATTTGTAAAAAAAAAAAAAAAAAGTAGATTGCAATATTACTCTGAACAGAATATGATCAAATGAGCTGCCTGGGCATTTTATGTATTCATAACTCAAAATTCTTAGACATCTCAGTCCTGGGCAGCCGCTTTACCTTCCGAGTAAATGCTGTTGTTTTAGGAAAGGCTGCATGGCTGTCCTACATGGTGTCTGCTGTAAGTGGGTATTGAGTTGCGAGGAGTGGCAAGCCTGAGCTTGTGTCAGAGCTTTAAAGGATGATTCAGCTTTCTGCCAGATGCATTCGCTCAAATCAGCTGGGATTCCCATCACACGCTTCTCGGCTTCAAAATGGCACGAAACTTACCGCAATCCAATGCTGCTGCGTCTCTCCCAGCAGGAACTTTCATTAAAAGACTTGAAGCCAGAAGCATTTCAGTTGCCTTTATTGTACTTTTATTTCTGGATCTGGCAGTGGGTCGATAATGCAAACAAATCGGGTCACTTTTTTTGTTTTTTTCGCCAGTAGTTTTCATGGCTAATGGGATTTTTGGTCGCTGACTGGTATGAAAAGGCACAGGATGAGACATTTGCCAACAAATGATAATGTGCAAATTCCTCAAGGCGATTTAGCTCTCAACTGGGTTGGGTAATAAGATATGAATAACAGAGTGTTGCAGAAATATCTCCGTCCTGCAAAACTTTCACAACACAGGAGTTCTCAGCGTACAGTCAGGAAAATTTAGTACTTAGAAACGGTAGCCCTTATCTTGCAGATTATCCACATGGTTATGTTCTAACTAACTACGTTTAACAGATCATAAAAGCTAATTTACCACCGGGAACAGTTACGCCACCACAGCATCGAATAGGAATGGCTTTGAAAGGTAGAACAAGGAGTGTGTTACTTTTACTAAATGCTTTACTAAGTGTCATCGGCCTGCCTTTTAGCAAATCAGCCCAACCGCAACCTATTCATTTCCATCCAGCTTTAGAAAGCTTTTAAAAGAATAGAGTACCCCTAATGTCTGTGGTATTCTCCAGTACAGTGCATTCAGAACAGACAAGTGCTGAGCGCAGCACAGGGATAAGCAACAGATTGCCCATCACTCACAGGTTCACAACGAACTGAAGAAATGAGATTTACTGCAGACCAAATTGCATTTCTATAACTGCCGAAACAACGTAGATAGGGATGGATTAAATAAATGCATGCTAATGTTGACATTAACAACATAAGATGACTGTTCGTCTTTAGCAGTATTAAATGCGGCCAGCTTTCCCTGAGAAATATTTAGGCAGGATTCATTTAATTAGGTAAATTTAGCAAGCAGAGGTGTTTGGATATAAACTAAGCCTGATAAACTGATAAACTGCTATCCCAGCTGCGTAACGACAGCTATTGACCCCATCCTGTCTGTGACTGATTTGGGGAGAAAACCACAATCCCGCACTGGAATAACATAAACAGAACGAAGACTTAAAATATTCAGGCGATGGAGGGAATGTGAGTCCACAACAGTATCAGAAATCAATGAAATAAATAAACAAATGAAGAGCCGAAGCAACGGAAGGAAGCCAGAAGGGAAAGAAGGAACGAAACAGTTCAGAATGATGACAGCTTGCTCCTAAATCGAATCTAACATCTTATCCAAATACACACTTGAAAGAGAAGTTTAGGTATATGAATCTTTTGGGGCTTTTGTTTTTGTATGAGAAGTCTCTCTTGTGCCAGATAAAACTCACCAAAAAAAGGAAAACATTTTCCAAATACAAACGAGAGTGTAGACATTTGGATTTGGAATAATGTTTTATTCATGCAGGGATATTAATGAAGCACTATCCTGTTGCCAAGGCTAATACAGCAGGCTCCAGGGTTCTTGTTATCATTGCTAAGGTATCTAAGGAATCATTCAAAATGTAAAATGATTTATAATGCAGTAAGTTTGCACACAAAGGTGGCACAGTGGTGCAGTGAGTAGTGTCTCTGGTTCGCTCCTGAGCTCAGGTTTTAGTCTACGTGGAGTTTCACATGTTCTCTTTGTGTGCTTGTGGGTTTTTCTTGGTTCTAAGAGAATCTGGCTCACTGGTTTCCTTCCACTGCCCATAAACATGCCAGAAGGTGGACTGACATCTCGAAATTGCCTCTAAATGTGAATGAGTGTGTAAAGCATCCTGCATTTTCACTTCGTGCCCAGGGTATGTTCCTGGGATAGGCTTTGGATCTACAGCAACCCTGACCAGGACAAACTGTTTGCTAAAGATGAATGAAGGAATGAATGAAGGAATGAATGAATGAGCTGAAGGGAAGATGAGTGGATGGATGGATTCATGAGTGAATGAATAAATAAATGAATGAACCTGGAGCACATTTTCAAAGCTATACCATGAAAACACCCTGAACCTTTGAAATTCAGGATGATGTTGAAATTATTGCATCATGCAGTTCCTGCAGACTTTTCAGATGCACTTTCTGAATCTTCTGTTCAGGCACATCACAAAGATGTTCTACTAGATTAAGATCTGGTGACTGGGAAGGCCACTGAAAAACATGGGACTCATTGTAATGTTAATGAGACAAGATTGAGACGACTTTTGCTTTGTGCCATGGTGCAGTATCATGCCGGAAGTAGCCATCAGTAGATGGTAAATTGTGTCCATGAAGGGACGTACATGCTCAGCAACAATACTCAAATAGACAGTCGAATTCAAGTGATGATTGATTGGGATTAACAGGTCCAAAGGGTGCAAAGAACACATTTCCCACACCGTTAAACCACCTCCACTAGGCTGGACTGCTGACACAAGGATGACCCCAAATTCAGACCATACCATCCATGTGCCTCAACAGAAATTGAGATTCATCAGATCAGGCTACATTTTAGAAGTCTTAGGCTGTGCAGTTTTTTTGGCGAGTCTGTGCCCACTGCAGCCTCAGCTTTCTGTTCTTGGTAGACAGAAGTGAAACCTGACAGGATCTTCTGATATTGTAGCCCATCCACCTCAAGGTTCGACATGTCGTGCATTCTAAGATGTTTCTTCTGGTCACCACGGTTATACAGAGTGATTATCTGAGCTAATGAAGCCAGTCTGACCATTCTCCATTGACCTCTCTCATCAACAAGGCATTTCTATCCATAGAATTGCTGCTCACTGGATGTTTTTCTTCACTGCATAATTCTGAGTAAACTCTAATGAATGATGTGTGAACATCCCAAGAGATCAGAAGGTGAATGAATCAAAAAAAAAATAAATAAAAAAAATCACACATAAAAATAATAAATGAATTGTAAAAATGAACTGAAAAAAAATGTCATGTTGTTTAAGGGACCCTGGCACAAGAAAAAAAAATTAAAGATTTCCTTTAAAAGAAACGTGAACTACACCTTCTAGAAGAGTTCATGATTTTTTTTGTGCAGTAAAATGGCTTATTTAACAGGTCTATTATTCCGCGCAGCAGAGTAAAACATCTGTTCATGACTCTTACTTAAGACTTGGTCATGTTTTTCCTTGAATATTACCAAGTCTTAAACACTACCGAGGGAAGGAATTTGTTATTCTGATACAGGGCATGCAAAACATCTGATTCCACTGATCTCTAGCTTCCATTTCCCATGCGCTATTTTTCGTCATCTCTCCCCTGTGAGTAATCAGAGCTTTCAGGGCTTCCCACCTTTTCTGGAAACAACCTTGACCTCTCCTGATGTGTAGCAAATGTGTGCAGGTGCAGGTAGTGAAGCGGAAAATACTGATTCTTTGAGCTTTACGGGCATGAAACACATTGGCTCAGCTCATATAATCGAGAGTGACTCAAATGGATATGGCCCAAACGGGGAACTCTCTCCTTCTCCATTACAGACCCTGGTGAACGGATGGCTGTCAAACCTGCTCCTATTTGAGCGAGGCTGGATGTGGATCCATGGATTATTTCTTTGAGACTCATAGAATCCAGGTTTGATTTGAGAATTCATTATTCATTTACTAAGAGCTTGTTTTCCATTGTGATTGTTTTTTTTTTCTTCTGTAGGCTATGATGTGGAAATTTTGAAGAAATAATATTGCATTGCATGTTCTGTCTCAAAGGCTGGGATGACTTGAAATTCTGTCTCCACCCAGGTGTGAAGGACAGCAGATCTCCCAGAGTGAATAACCCGCTGACTACTGAACTGCTACGCTTCAATACATACTACCTGTAATAGTGCTTTTTAATTAAATAGAAAGCTTGTTGCTTTTGAATAATGAATGTGCTTGGGAAATTAAATTTCCTCACTGATGGACTGAACATTAACATCATCACAGTTCTTAAACTCTTCTCCTTAAAGGTTGTCTCATTTTTTAACATGAGGCAATTTTACTACTCTCTGTTTAGCTCGGGCAGGGGGCCAGACACTCAGCAAACCCTGGCATTATTACTACAAAAAAAAAAAAAAGCTTAATTCCCTGCTCATAGCCCTGCTTCAACGTGCACTGTTGAGGATTTGGAGCGTTTATTGCTTGTCCGTTTATATAGTGCTAAAATGCAATATGCAATCTGTAAATCCACTCAGCGCGATCGTAAGAAGCTAATATGACTGCACTGAACCACACAGCCTCTTTTGTTAGCCATTTAGCAGCCCAGCTCTCGCACCACCAACAGCACTTTGGAGAAATATACAGTGTGAGAGCATTATTAATGATTGTGTCACTGCTCCCATTCTCATGATGATGAATACACTACTATAACTATTCACTCGATTTATCCATCAGTGACCAGTCCTCTTCTATTACCGCTTCAATGCTAAAAAATGAGAGTGGCATTTAATAGAATTCACCTGATACAGACCTGCTGAGAAAGCGGTTTTCAGCTGCAGGCAGTTGACAAATGAGACAGTCGCCTCCCTCACGGCCACAACAAAACAAGCCCAAGCAGAAACATCTCCTATTTTTCCACCGATGGCCAAAATTATTTTGTACACGCAGGTCTTGAGCATATGTTGTTCTTCTAAATGACCCACAACCTTTGCTTTATAATATGATGCTAAGATTTACGATTAGTCAGGGCTGATCAGTCCAAACTAGTAGATCATTTACAGCATTTGGCAGACGTCCTTATCCAGAGAGACTTGCAGAAGTGCTTTGGAGTCTCCATCAAAAACATATCCTCATGCAAACACAAACAGAGCAGGATTTAAGAAGACTGTCAAACTAAACTCACTTAGACAGGAGTACAAGCAAGTACAGTGACAAAAAAAAGTACAAGTTGGGGTTCTTTATCTATTTACTTAAAAATTAGTGCTCATTTACACTGGCAGTCAGAAGTTTACATACACTCACCTCATGGACATGCATGTCATTCCAAGAACTGTTATTTTTTTCTGTGGGAAAATGATTGTACAAGAAAAAAAAACCAACAGTTTTGTGCACAAGTTTTAATTTATTTTTGGTTTTCTGAAATCAGCACTGGGTCACCATTATACATGCAGGGTCAAGAATATACATACACTTAATATTTGGTTAAATGTCCCTTAGCAAGTTTCTCCTTGAACAAACGCTTTTGGTTGCCATCAAGAAGCTTCTGGCAGAAATCTAGTTGGATATTTGACCACTCTTCTGTGCAGCTGGAGTTGGTAGAATTAAGTTAAATTTTCTGGTTTCCTGGCACAGACACGACTTTTAAGCACGGTCCACATGTTTCAAATAGTGTTGAGGTCAGGACTTGCTTAAAAAAAGCTTAATTTTAGCCTGCTTTATGCATTCCACAGTAAACTTTAATATGTGTTTGGGATCATTGTCATGTTGGAACATCCAACTGTGTCCAAGTTCCAACCATCTAAACCGTGGTTTGAGGTTGTGCTCAGGAATTCTAAGGTTATTCATTATTCCATCCACTTTCTTTAACCATGATTAACATGCTTAACCTTCGGGTTGAATACTTCACCTTTACTCCTCCAAGCATACTTTTGGTCATTGTTGCCATGCAACTCAATCTTTGTCTTCTCTAACCATAAAACTTTCCACCAGAAAGCTTTATCTTGGACCATATGGTAAGCTGCTAACTTTAGTATGAAGGTGTGGATTTTGGAGAAGGGTTTTCCTTTTTTGGATGGCAGGCTCTCAGTCCATGGCGATGTAAAACTCGCTTGACTGTAGACACTGACACTGGTGTTACAGCAGCTTCCAGTTCATCTGAGGCCTGTGCCTTGATAGCTCCTGGGTTGTTCCTGACTACCCAAACCACTTTCCTCTCAGCTGAGGGGGACAGTCTGAAGCTTCTTTCAGAGCTTGGCCACGTGGCTATGTTGTGCACAGAGAAGCTACCAGCTGTAGTCAATCATGGTCAGCAATAGGAAGATAAGAGGCCTTAGCAAGTTAAAAGACATTTTGGAACTTTCACCACCATTGAATTATTAATCTAAGTGAATATATGTATATTTTTGACCATATACTGCATGTATAATTTGTATCTGTACGTTGGTTTCACAAAACCCAGAATAAATTAAAACTTCTTAAAACCAAAGACTTGTTTCTTTTCATCAAATACGCATGCTGTACATTCATTCTTCAAACAAAGAGCACTTCAAAGAAATCATTGAAACTCACCATTTCCATGATATTCATGCCCATGATGAGTGTATGTAAACCTTTGACCTTAATGGAATATCCTTTGGAGAAGCAGTGGGTCTTCAGTCTTTGAAGACAGTGCCTTAGCTGTTCATATAGCCAGGGAAGTTCATTCCACCACCTGTGCGTCAGTACAGAGAAGAATCTTGATGAATGTCTTCCTGGTGTCTTGAGGTATGGTGGATCAAGTCAAGTCATGCTAGAGGCTCTAAGGGAACGTGATGCTACGTGGTTTGATAAGGATTTGGCTTTGTAGGCAATACGGGCCTGACGCAATGACACTATCTGTATCTGTCTTCAGAATAGGCATGGCCTAAACCAGAAGAAATATATATTTTTTAATTAAATATGTACCACTATGGACCTGGAAACACTGGAAAAATCTCAGAGGGAAAAAATAGCAGCACTGTCAGCATGGTATATGACTTCTGGCTCTGACAGTTCCTCAACCTCAGCTACATCATTTGAGTGCGTACTTGGTTTCAGCTGTTATTTGAATTCATCTTTTACAGTTATTAGTTTTGTTTGCACCTGCCTGATTTTCTCAGGAATTTCTTTGGTCCTATTTCCCAAAATATAAACAAACTAGTCATTTAATTTTTGATTTCATTTCAAAACCATTGCAACCCTGAGCAAATAAAAATGTTAGAAATGCATCACACATCATTGCATGTTCCTGAAAAAAAGTGTGGCCTTTCTTTGTCCCACAAGCTTCATATCAAGCTTTGTGTCCCATTAGGTGACAGTCCCATGCACGCCTATAGTCTCACCCCTGTGAACCTCTCCACCAGATTTTCTTAAGAAAAATAAAAAAAGAAAGCACACCTAAACTATATATCTATATTTTCATCAGTTTAGAACATCTTCTCTGTTCGTTCGGAATAATGCATTTCTATATGGCTACTGTCTCTACTAGACAAACACTGGTGTTTTCAATCTGATGTGGACAACCAGAGGAAGCCAGCAATGGGGTGATTTGGGAGAACTTGAGAAGAAAACACGTCATTCAGCTGCATTCTGGTTCAGTTGCAGGGGTCAGATGGCATGCCAGGAAAGACCTGGCAGGAGTGAGCTGCAGTAGTCCAATCTCACGATGACTAAATAAGCATTTTAATAGCCTCCTTGGAGAGATATGGAGAGAAAACATCATGGATGTCAGAGATTAGCAATACAAGGAGCGATCATTCCTGTTTGATATACTGTCAGTATGAAACTGATCTCTCATTGTAGCTATAAAAAAAAATTCAACCTCATCTTTAAATCACTTCTAGGTTTGTAGTTCTCCTGCTTCATTTCAATACAGCAGTCATTCAGGCCTCAGGCCATGGGCCTGCACCATTAATTATCCCACTCACATCACACTTGTACCTTTGTCGCTGAGGTGGAATAAAACGAGGGCCTAGCTCTAAAACAGTAGTTGTCACAGAGCATTTCCCTGACTGAATACATGATTTCAGTCAGAGCTGAAACAATCATGTGGGTGTGAAGCTGGTCCACCACCAGGGAAAAGCAGGACAGAAAACAATGTCATAACTCAGAGACTATAAGCGTAGTGGAAAATAAAGCAGAGCTCAGCAAGGGATAGTTACACCTCAGCCAAAGGGCATGACTATTTACTCAGTCTGTAGAACATATTGTGTGTTTTTGCTGTATTTAAGAACTAAAGAACTGGGCTGAATAGAATACCTTTTTCTACTGCAGTAAAAATGTCCGAATGCAAACTGGAGTAAATTTGATGTCTAAACTCTACAAACTGTAAATACTTTTGTTTTCATACAATTATCGTAATATTAACTTGAGATATGCATCCATTCTGATACGCTGCCGGATTAAATATGCAACCAAATAAGCTCAACGTTTGGAAAGTTTGGCACAGTTTGACCTACGTATACTGTTAAAGCTGTTTTCATTCCATGTAATAAGTGCCTCCTGGTTTTTACATATTTTATAGGACCAAAGTAACATTAATCTTGTAATGTACACTTTGCAGACATCAGAAGTTCGATGCAGCCTTAACCCAAAGAAGCAATGTTTCATTTAGTAAAAGCAATTTTGAACAACTGTTAAAATAAATACATTCTTATGGAAATTCCAACCTAACTACAAGTACACTCGTTTACATGATAAATATGAATTTGAGGCTGTCCTCAGAGACATGCACATGGCTATATTTTAAATTTAGCTCTGGAGTCTGGAAGGAGCAAGACACACACACCTCTTACCGACTCAAAATAAACACCCACTTTTCTTGCAGTAGACCCATGCATTGAGGGCAGACCTGAAGGGTATTTCACTATAGGAGGCATTCTCATATAGATGGCTTACTGTGAAGTAGGGAATCAGTCCTATTTACAGTGCTTGCTTAAATTAATTGCTCAAATAGATTACATCATAGTGTCCTGCTGCCCTGTGAATAGCTACTTTGAGGCCTGCTTCAGTGCACAGGCTCAGGCTATTGAAACAGGAATGCATCAATATTCACTGGGCCGTACTGCATTCTTTGTCTCTGTAGCAACTCCAAGATTAATTCTCTCGCTTTTTCTCTTCCCCCGCCCCATATTTTCTCCTCCTTCATTTTTAAATCTTTCGTTTTCAAAAAAAAAAAAAAAGGTTTTTTTTCTGGTAAAGGCAGCAGAAAACGTATGGGTATCAGACATACGTAATTTGTTGGAATCTGTGAAAGAGAAGGTGATCTTTTTGGTAGGCCCTCTACTGGATGTTTTGCAATGCAGCTTGTCAAGGATATTGATCACACTCGAAAGAAATTATGAAGCTGGCTTATATAAATCCTCCACACGAATACTACGTTTTCTTTCTGTTCTTTTTTTTTTTTTTTTTTAGAAACTCTTATAACAATTTCAGAAATTACTGTAGCTTGTAGAAACCCCTGCCTTCATATCACTTATTTGCAAATCAAATATGCACTTTGTGCACCTGCTAAAAGACACGGATGTCAGAATTTGACTGCAGGATGGATTATTCAAATTAGATTCAAAACCTAAAGCCTGTGGGAATTCATTTTCATGAATTCAAGGTCATGCCATGCTAATAACAATGTCATTTTCTGCGTGCGTTAAATAAGATTCCCACTTACGGTGTAATTTAGGTCAAATCTCTGTTTGTAAAAGCACCAGGTTGTGAGTTTAAACTAGATAAGATCTTAAGTGCAGCTAAATTTCATTTTAATCATCTTACATTTATATTTTAAGAAAATTCCTTAATCCATGGATTAAAGTCAGATTAACATGGAACCGCAAACCACACACTTTATTACTTTTTACACAACCTGCATGGATGGATATAAGCGATTTAAGGAGACACTTGGGGTTTTTAAATCCATTGGAATGCACGTTATAACCACAAATATTTTGACATGTGAATAAGAACCGGGTTTAGCTATTACAGCTTCACGCTCTCAAAAACAAACACTTCCAAAGTGTACTTTCTTGTGTAGTGTATATCTTTTATACCTTTAATATGCATCTTTCATCTAGAAATGTAAACACTGACAATACCATTAAAACATTTTAAAATCACATAATGTGAACATAACTGACTTTCAGAGTAAAGCCTTAAATATGCATTATCTGCACCTTCCTCTGCGGTGCAGCCGTTTCACAGCTCCTGGGTTCTCAGTTCGATCCCAAGCTTGAGTTATTGTCTGTGTAAAGCTCCTCATGCTCTCCCTCTCCCTGTCTGTATGGACTTCCTCTGATTTTCCTTCCACAGTCCAAAAACATTCTAGTAAATGGAATGGCTATGTCAAATTGCCCTCAGCATGTGTATGTGTATGCATAGAGATTGATTAGTGTCCAAGTCAGGGCATAAGTTTCTGGGAAAAACTCTGACACCACCGTGATCAGGATAAAGCCATCCATCCCATCCATCCTGTTTAGGGTAGCGGGGGGAAGCTGGAGCCAATCTCAGCTGACCTCGGGCGAGAGGCGGGGTCGCCAGGCCACTGCCTTGGCACATAGAGGCAGACAAACATTCACACGCACAACTATAGGCAATTTAAAGTATCCCGAATCCCTGTGGGATTAGGCTGGAGGAAGCCTGCACAGACACAGGAAGGACAGGCACACAGAAAAAGTGCCCAGGCCGACCCCGGGGATCGATCTCAGGACCTTCGTGCTGTCACGTAACAGTGCTAACCACCACACCGCCGTGCTGCACATCAAGATAAACCGCTTCATACAAATAATAAAAATAAAAGTATATGCACTTTTTTAAATTTAAAAAAGTCACCCTTGTGCATAGCACTCATGCATCACCGAAGGGGCAAATAGAGTCAGTGGTAGCTTAGTGGTTAAGACATTGGGCTACTGCTCGGAAGGTCAGGAGTTCAAATCCAAGCCAAGCTGCTACTTCTGGGCCCTTGAGCAAGGCCCTTAACCCTCAATTGCTCACTTGTATAAAAATGAGACAGATGTAAGTTGCTCCAGATAAGAGTGTCTGCAAAATGACGCTAATGTAATGTAAATACTGTATGTATAGTGTTCTTTTCCCCCTAAGAAAGACCACAGAAGCACTTTGTACATCTGTTGAAGGGCTTGCATTCCTCTTTCCCAACTTTGAGACCCATACCAGCATTTTACCCAGATTTATTAGTAACACAACCCCCCCGACACACACACACATACACACAAACACACACAGAAATAGAAAAGAACAGAGAACAGAAAGAGAAACTGTTGTAAATTAAACAACCCAAGGAATCTCTTGATGTCTTCTCCTGTGTTTAGTGTGTGTATATATGTATGTATATGTATATATATATATATATATATATACGCAGTCGATCCTCTCATCCACAGATCATCTATGGACACCGCATTAATGGATATCGGATGCAAATGGACAAAATCTGCTGGTCTGAATATAAAATCCATGAGTAGTTCAGCCATTAGCCGCTAGATGGTGGTGGCGTGCGTGCTACTAGTTGTTTACAAGCGTCTGTTGAGCTGTGGTCCTTGTGAAGCTATACTGTTTTTTCGGCGATTATTTCTTGTTTTTCACTGTTTTTCTGCCCAGTGCCATCATTATGCCACCCAAAGATAAGTCTAGTGGTAAAAGAAAGCGTCTC
>JAQMCW010000036.1:7121866-7141483 GCA_030068335.1 Chrysichthys cranchii | reverse complement strand
CTGAAAACGAATTGTAAAGTTTTAATATGGTAAAATGAGTGATTGTGTAGTCCTGTTGTGTTGTTTTAGCTTTAAAGTATGTGTAATTATGTTATCAGTTGAAGTTCAGTTGTTGTAATATTTATTTTGTAGTGTTTTGTATCATGCTCCACGGTGCTACGAGGTCTTTATGTGCTCAGTTTTGCTAACAAGGAGACCGATATTTTAGGCTGTGGAGCGAGTTAATATTTAAGCGAGATTTCATTTAAATCACATTTCTGTCAAAAGAGACAGTTTGCTAGATAGATCCACACACCTGTATGACGTAGGGAACCGCACTGTGTCTCTGAGCCCCGTCCAGCCGCGACACCCTGCTACACAAATCCTGAGCTCCGGCTACGGACAGCCGCCGCTGAAGCTGTTCCATTAAAAATCACAAAAATACCCGAGGTAACGCACTGTATAGTACACCGATACATAAGTTAATTCTGAGTTATGGGAGAGAGAGTGTGGCATTTCCGGGCGTCATCCGAACGTCCGCGTGCGTCATACGCTGTTACGCTGACCTACCAGCGATGCCTGCCCATGAATTTTAAATATTTTACAATTATTAGCGGATCACAGTCGTCATTGAAACTTTGAAAAATCGTAACTTACTCACATGCATAAAAGTAAGTGAATATACAGTATTTACTTTTTTAAAAAGTAATTAAAGTCAATATACTTATCCTAATTCCTGTCCAACTGAATCTTCAACACCACCTGCTTATAATTCTCTATCCTCTACTTTTCCCCTTGTTAGAGAGGCAGCAGATTCTACGAGGGGTGCATAGCATTGCGGTGAAAGCAGCACGACGCCGTTCCAAAGTGCTGGAGATCGACGCTCTGCGTGTTCCTCCTCCTCCCTTGACTCTCAACCCCCAAAAAAATAAGAGTGTACTGTACTTAACTGATGCCCCTCTGAAAAGGCCGGTGCTGCGTCGCGGACGGCAGCCAAGCCCCGAGCTCCGCCATGCCACATCCGACGACAATCTGTCGAGCAGCACAGGCGACGGCCCTGTCCCAAGCAGCACCTGGACACGACCCAGGAACCGGCAGGCTGTGCCCAAAAACACTGGCCCACGGGAGCAGGACTTTGAGGCTCGCAGACGGAAAAGAAGATCTCGCTCCTTCGAGGTGACTGGACAAGCTGTGAGTCATTAACGCATTTTTCAAGACATTGTTAGAATAATTATTTACATAAGGCCTGGCAAGGAATAATTGACCAGCTGTGAGAGATGCAAGAAGACAGACATTTGAATAATAAATATGCGCATGCTAAAATATGCAACGCTCACATACATAACCATCTTTGCCAATAATCTCAGCGTTTCTCACCTCTTAGTCTGTTTGCACAGGCCATGTCTGAGTAAAATACATGCGTTTGGTTGCAGTACGATTTAACCCCTTAGAAATTAAAGCAAACATGCAATACTGTTGAGAAGCAAGTGACAAGAGGCACGTGGAAAGGGGCGGGGCTAGTGTCATGGGATCAAAAGTGTTTCAGAAATATGATGACAACAAATGCAGACAAACTCACCTGTCTGCCTAGAAATCATCAAAGAACATACCGAGCACGGCGCACAAGGAGCAGACGCTTAATAACTTTTGTGAAACTGTATCCAACTGCATTTCTTTTGTTCCTGCCCAAACACCTGCTGATATGAACCTCACAAGTGGGTAAATGCATTTGAATAAATGCTGCATAAATAAATATGTAATCAACTAACCAACCGAGTACTGTATATAAATGACCTGGGGAAAAAAAGCCCTCAGCAAATCCCCTTTATTTTTGCTTCTTTATTATTTAGGATTGAGTGAAGGATGACATTTAGGTACATTTTCTTTTCTAGCTAACGCAGGGGAAGAGCACCAGCCAACGTTTCCGGCCTCTTGATAGCACTTCTGACCCACACCTACACATTAACGGTCAGCCTCCTGCACCCCTCCTGCGCCCGCAGCACAGAGCTCCGGTACAGCTTGGCAAAGCCCGACCCTCCCACGCCAACCACCAGACAAGTCAGTAACACACTCGAAATACGTCCGTCCATTATTTTCTACATTTTCTTTATATAACGAGAATACAATACATGAAACTGTATGTACCATTAAGAACCTTTTTCGTATAATTATTTATTATTTATTAATAAATATAATTATCCAGTAGGCTTTTTTTTCCCATTCCTGTGCCATTACGATACACAACTTCACATTGAACTGAACTCAAAGTACCTGTAAATATATTAAAAAAGTTCAGATCTGTTTATAAGAACGGATTTCATCTTCTTTTCCCAAACCCTGATAGGTTCAGCAGCAGATGCTCCCTTGGTCAACCCTCCCTCCCACCTGAGCAACGTTAAGCACGGCCCTCAAAACAGGCAGCCTCAGCCACTCCTCTACGTCACCTCCACAGGTGCTGGGGGTCATCGCACTCGCAAACACTGAAGACTTTTTCATTTACTCATCGACACCAAGTTTGCACTTGGAGAAACCCTCAACATGCTCCAAGCATGAACTCTTTTTCAAGAGACTGAAACCCAAGAGACGAGATTTCTTTTCATCCCAATGCCCGTGTTACCCATGACAGAATCAAATGCACTACAAGCCCAGAGGGAAACCTGAACGTCGCGTTATGCTATGTACAGACAGACTGGGGGGGTTTAAGAGCTTTGTATATCTTTGGGGGACTCCTTTGTTCCTTTATGTTTGTTCTGATGTGCTTGGAGTTTATCTCTGGCACGCAGCACGCAAGTGCTTTTAATCATTTGCAAATGCACTGTATTAAAGTATATCGATGTGCATTGATTGTCCTGTGTTCAGAGGATGCAGAACTATTAAAAATGTGAACCTAAGATAATATAGAAAAGAAATGCTTGTTTAAGTTGAGCAATTTTTGACAGAGGGTATAATCCTGCCGCTAATGCTTTTGGGTTTAGAGTGTGATCATGCCTTATGGTGTGTGTATTATGTGATTCTGGGAGATCATAAAAAAGCACATTCAAAACATAATTCAGTGTATTTAAGCTGAATGGTAATTTTTTTTTTTTTTGTGACAAACCCAGGTATGGGAGTGGTGAGTTTTCTCCACAAGGGAACAGTATATCAGAGGTCTCATGTTTGCAAAAGGGATACTTGTTTCATAGTGTTTTCTTGTCTCACATGGAGTCAGGGTTTGATCTCTATGATTTCTATCATAGGCTCTGAGCATCTGTAGAACGATCTCAAAGCTCCAGTCTGTTTTTACTGTAAACGACGAATAGGATTTTCCCTTTATTTGCCTCAGACTGGTACTTCCAGTGCATTTTCTCTATGGAGGACATATCCCTTGTTAGGACGGTCACAAATCCAACATATCTATGTATTTCTCACATCTCTGCACCTCAGAAGATGCTTTGAATCAGCCTGCCTTTTCTTTGATGTTTTTCATATACATACATGTACTCTTTTTTTTTCTACTCTTAATTTTGTACATTTTTTTTTTATTTGTATACAAATAAAAATTGATTTCAAAATGGCTACGCTTTAGATCTCGTGTATTTAAGAGCCTTGAACACATACAGGTTTTATATTGATACATAACATTTTGTTAAAGGCGGATTAACAGCGTGCACAGTGGAATACTAAAGAAATACTGTACTAAAGAAATATTATAGATAAATGAAACATTTTCCCTCAGAACATTTTAGTATACATTTTTTGTAATATAATTAAACATAGAGAGAGAGAGAGAGAGAGATCACAATTTAATGTGAAATTTTTTTACACACACACAAACACACATAGATGTAGATGTGGCTTGTTACAATGGCTCTATCCGGTGTCACCCAAATGAGGATGGGTTCCCTTTTGAGCCTGGTTCCTCTCAAGGTTATTTCCTCTTGTCATCTCAGGGAGTTTTCCTTGCCACCGTCGCCACAGGCTTGCTCTTTAGGGATAGGGAGTAAATATATATATACACACACACACACACACACACACACACACACATATATATATATATATATATATATATATATACACAAAATTCTTTTCGCATTTGAAACGGAAATGACGTGTGACCACAGAACATATTATACGTGCGTATGAGCGGAAACGGCGTCACTAGTGCTTACATTTTAACTAATCCCTTCGTTTGTGGATGCCATTTTATATCGTCTTTATGAATTGTTATTATTTGTGTGAGAGTTATTTTACTGATACTGAAAAGAAGTAAACACCTATTTGGTGAGTAATTATTTAAGAAAACTTTGATCTAAATGTATAAAATTCTTTTCGCGTTTGAAACGGAAATGACGTATGATCACTTGATGTATGACCGCTATTTGTTGAAAAATAAAATTGCTAATGAACAAACTTATTTTATAAATACTACATTTGATTTTTTTCCCTTTCTCAGTGAGCGAAGCCACTGGGGAATCAGCGTGTGTGTGTGTGTGTGTGTGTCTATATAATCTTAGAATATACATCAACACCAGACTACAAGGTGTATAAGATTTAATCCTGAGGTTCTTTCTCTCTTAAGATCTATCCGCTTTGACCTTATTATTAGAGATAACATATTGATAAAGATCGCAAAATGGTCAGATAGAACTTTACGTTTAACAAGAACATTAATGTTGAAATATAATCATGTCCTAAGGTCCTCTCAGGTTTTCTTAGACGCCCAAGTCCATGACGCAAAGCGTAGGAACGTTTACGGTCCAGCAGAGGGCAGCATGGAGCTGAGTACTGTAGCTGGTGCTTCCAAGCTTCAAATCTGTTTTTGTTTATTTGTTTGTTTGATGTTTTTCTTCAAATCTGTCACGATGTCAAAAACCTCCTTCTGCTCATCACCACCACCTACTAAGTACAAAGATTTTTTTTCATTAAAAAATTATATCGACATTACCAGTGGTGTAATGTTTGGCATGCGGTTTGCGCAAGAGAGTTCTTCCGGTGTAATCATTAGCACTTCCGGGATTTTCCGCAGTCAACCACGGTGACGAGTTCCAACAACAAAGCAGGTATTTTTGTTAAAAGAGCATGCTGTTGTTTGCGTGAGAGATGGCTATCATTGTGATAGGACCACACATCAGCGATAAAGCCATGTATTAAGATGTAACTCGTACATATGAGGAAGCGCTGTGTGCATTTGTTCATCATAGTAAAGGGTAACTGGCCTGAAGTCCTGGAAGGTTCTTGAGGGGCAGGGGGAGGGGCAGGGGGAGGGTTAACCCTAGTGGATTCTTTTGAATTCTTTACTTGTAGAAATAATTTGGAAAAGGTTTAGAAGTTGATTAAAAACAATGGATTAAGCTGTGGTCTTAGTAAAAGTTTCTTAACCCTGGAAGACCCAGACCAGCTTATCATAATAGCAAAAAATATCTCCATGGGTTAAACTGATGATGCAGACTCAGTGAACACCAAAACAGTTTTTTTTTTTTTAAATTAACCCTTTCTTACTATATGTTATGAAATGGTCCTTATGAGACGTCACGTGGGTTAAATATAAGGACGAGAGAAAAGTTAGGGTCAAACATGACCCCGGGGTGCTCCAGGGTTACCTTGCATTCTGTTTATTATTGACATTTAATCGATCGTATTAATTATATTTATGCATGTTTCAAATAATTCTCTTTTGTTCAGTAAATCAGGACTGTTTTTTGCGAAATAAAGCAATTCTCCACTGAGAGCGGATGAAATAATTTTTCTAAAGTGTCCTTTAGACCCAATTTCCTCCGAATTTCCCCTGCTGCATACTGTTACACTCTCATATGTTGCTGGTTACAGTAGCTTACCGTGCCTTGGGATTTTCTCAGTCAGTTTGCTTAGCTTGTTTTACGCATGTTTATACCTCCTGATTGATCCCATTGTTTCTTGCAGTTATGACATGGCCATGTGTATTTATTATGTTCTCATGTGCCAGCTCTTGAGTTTACACCGACTTCTCCTGTGCTTCATGTAGCCCTTATACGTTGCGATGTGATCCTGAAGGCACCGTATTTCATCTCTCTGCGTGTTTATTTATGGCTGGGATGACGATACAAATCTACTTGCCTCAAGAAATTTTAATAAAACATCATGACCACCTGTAGAGGATTACGGGTCTCGTACACTTCCCATAACGGCAGGCTTGTATCCGCGAGATAAACCCTGCTTTAGCGTCTTCCGCCTACGTCACTCATGCGTACAGCATGTTTTTCCAATTTCCAGATTCCATCTGCATGTTTGGCATTGTGTGCTGTTTTCCATCAATTGTTTCAGACTGTGATATATTTAGGTTCGCAATTAGTGGGCTTAATTCCAAACCGAAATAATCCTTGGTCCCTGAGCCACACCTGTGGTGTAGTGTGAGGAAAGGGAGTTGAAAGCATCCCATCAGCTTGGCCCTGGCCAGAGTTATGAGGCTCAGGCTCGTTATTCTTTCATTTGCGTTGAGAAGGAGCAGATGTGGCGCTGTAGGAAAACGGCGCGTGATGGACGTGTGCAAACGGGAAGTGTTCAAAAGCAGCATACGACCGTCCCCGGGCTGAAATGGACTGCTTTTTACTTCGCATACAAGTGGAGATTGAAGTGAACAGAACTCCCTTAGATAACCCCAGCCGTCGAGCTGCTTTATTAAAACCTGGTGGTTGTTATTAGAGTTTGGAGTGATGTAAGACTAAGGAAGGTGAGGAATGGTTTTTAACCCTGAGACAAAAACCTTGGCCTTCGTTAGACGGTCTTGAGACTGGTGGAGTAATGCACCAGATATACCTGATCGAAAAGCTTTGCATAAATCTGTCCAATGTCTCTAAAATAAGGCAGAAACACTGATGCATTCTGACTGATTGCTTACATCGCTTCACCTTTTTTGGGATGATTACACTATGTATGTATTTCTTTGAGTTCCTTGACTTAATTATTAGCTTGGCATAATGATTGAAATATTATTACGTAATGCAAAATCAATTCTTCCCATGGTACCCATATTTCTTTCTTCCTAAACATAATGACGCACAGCACAGAAAACAGATAAAGTGACCAGCGAAACCAAAAGGCGATTTGCGACTCGAAACAGAGCTCTCCATTTAGCTAATGGTTAAATATTAAAAAGTGATGCAGTCCAGCACCGACGTCCGCGGAGACTCTCTTGGACATGTCCGTACCGAGCAACGCCAGAGGATAATGCATTATGATTCTCTCTCATATTTATGCAAGCTTTTTATGGTAAGCATTTTTCTCTTGGCTTAAGTAATCATAGAAAAAGTCCTGTTTTTCCCTTCGCTGAAGTGGAGCCAGCATCGTAGCCAGGGTTAAAGCATAAATTCTCATTAGCTATTCACGTCAACATAAAAGCAAAGCCCGCTTTCCAGTGCGGTAATGTCTTTTATGGAGCAGATCGCACGCTGGTGACATCACGTCGCCCAGGTTCATGCGGCTCTTAATAAGGCGCTCGTTAAGGTAAGGTGATGCAGTCTCCCTTGAGGGGAATTGTGGGAATTGTGTTTACTCGGTAACGCTCATTGCTCCAGAGCTGACACCTGCGATAAGGAGTCCGAGCCATTATTTACATTTAGGTTTCGTGTTTCGTGCTGTGAACACCTCACTTGGGTACAGATGGACAAACGGACAAATGCCAAGGGAGAAATTTGCCTGGTGTCTGCTCCGTGTCACAAATCTGCCCCTAAGCCTGATGTATAAACTCCTCTTAACCTGTTGCTCTTGCTTAAGTGATGGACAAGGACAAGGTCGCTGCTTTTTGTGAGAGATTTGGGTGTCGCAGGCTAAAATTCTCAATGTTTGGTAACCTAGTCTAAAAAATATCACAGGTTCATGGTGTCACAGTTGCGACCGAGCATTTAAAGACCGGGGGTGAAAATTGGTGGCGGAGCGCGAAAGTCTTTCTGCACATCTAAAAACCAATCGAGACGATCCTCAAATTGTGGGGGTTTTTTTGGGAATGACTTTTCCGTCATATCCTGTAGATGTAAAAAAAATAAAAATAAAAAAATTCTAACTAGCAGTAGTGTGCAGCAGTGTTTCACCAAATGTAGATACTTGTTTTGTTTACTATGCAGTGGTTGCTGATCGCTCTAGCTTTATCAAGTGGTGTCCAATGAATCAGCCTAAGCAAGGGGTCTTTTGGTACCGGGCCGGGAAAAAATAATAACCTTCCTGAAATTTTTAGTTATTTTATTTTCATTCGTTTCCTGGGTATCTTATTTTGAAAAATTCCACTCTCGTCGCACCACTGCATGTGACCCATAGAACGTAGCGGTTTAAGCTGCTGCCGCTGAGGAGAAAGCCCCGCCCTCTTTCATCGCAACCTCCCCCCCCGGTCCGTGGAAAACTTGCCCTACGTGAAACTGGTCCCCGGTACAAAAAAGGTTGGGGTTCACTGGTCTAAGCAATATGGCCCACTTCTGTCGGACATGATCGTAATAATGTCGATAGGTCATGTAGGAACACAGCAAATGGATTTGATCTAAAATCCTCTCATGTTTTGTTTGTTTGTTTTGATTGTTAGGCTGACATAGAACAGTTTATAGCTGTATGGATCAAATCTGATCACAATATGGCTAATTTCATATTTTGAAATAATGCAAAATCGTGGCTGCATCCCAGCATACTTTGCAAATGACCGTTTTCTGGTCAATGTCTGATTTGTTATACCCGAACCACATTCCAATGACCGAAGTACAGTACCGTCCTTCTTCACCTCCCTGTTTCACGCTCCTCCGTGCTTGTTTTTGTTCCACCACATCGCTAGTAGCTCCAAGCTCCAACCTCACTGATGTAAATCAGCTACAGAAAAGTGGCTTTGGCGACATGGAATATTTAGGGAAATATCTGTCAGTAGACATTGTTCAATTATTCTGCAATTTGCATCAGCATATCACTCAGCCCTAGGACAGCGGCGTTTATTGATTTCTCTCCGCAGGTTTTTTTTTTTTTTTTTTGGGTCATACAAACAATTGGTTAGTAAATTCTGAGGACCAGGAAAGGTATAAGAACCACTGGATTAAGGAACCCGTTCATGGAAAGAAACCGTGCAACCATCCGATCATATGCTGTGACTAATCGTGAATCTGTGACACCATAGAGGGCCATTAGTCTTTCTTGAGGAAATGTCACACAGTTTTCCCCAAATGTGACATTTTAAGTATTATATTTTGCAGAGTTTATTTCAGAACGCTTAGTCTGGGCATTTATCTAAACCCAACAGCATGTGGTTGAGTTTCCAAGGCCCGTGTTGCAAACCTCAGCGATGAGTTGGTGTGTCCTGTAAATAGGCTTGTGTGTATGTGCATGTGCGTGTGTGTCTTCGTGGGCACGTCTGTAATGTCCTCATGCTCCGACACCACGGCTGTGGCGAGATCCGAGGGCGGCAACCCAGACTCGGAGCATCTCCCTGTAATTATCCCTCTCCGAGGGAGAGAGAACGGGAGAGACTCACTCACCCTGTGAGGCCTCCTCTAATCCCCCAACGGCTGCATCCAGATGGCCATGTTTTTGCAAAGCATTGTGGGATTTTTTTTTTTTTTTTAATATATTTATATATTTTGTCTTAGCGAGCGAGACAAATGATCTACTGAGCTGCGATACATCAACACTACAGAGGATTGTGATTTAGCAGCCGGATGTAGGAGTGAAAGTGAGAGGAGAAAGAGCTGTTCGCACATATTGCTTAGCTTTTTCGACAAATAGCACGTAGACTTTGGGTATGGAAATAATTTCACAGGGTTCGTTTATTTATTTGCAAACGCTCATAAACATTTGACCGTTGTCATCATGTGCTCACTTGTCCTGGCTGGTGTATTTCAGACTGGTGCTTTGCTGTGTTGTTGAAATACAGCATATGGCCTTCACATCCATTTTAAACAGTCATAACACAGTTTTTCCGGCAGAACGTGATCCGTTTCTGAGTCAAACAGCTCCGTGTTTTTGATCAGTAATAGCTGGGGATGGGGAGAAGATGGGTGAGACAAAACATTGTGTAATATTGCTGGTTAAAACGAGTGGTTTCATGATTGTGGTGCCAATTGACCCGTTTTTTTCGAAATATAATTTTCAAAGCAGAATATAAGAAAACAGCTACATATAATTAATCACTCAAAAAAACCAAAGTTTTAACTCCTCTCGTGCAACTAGATCAATTTTCTTTTCTTTTCTTTGCTGTCAGTGGCTGCATTTTGGTCTTAAAGGTGCCTTGAAATCAAGACTGGTGTTTCAGTCCCAGTTTTTGGACCTGTAATTTAGTGCTTTGGAAAAACACCGCACTATATCTGAAAAAATAAGCGTAACTTCCCCGTGGGATTAATAAAGTAATTCTATCTATCTATCCATCTATCCATCCATCCATCTGTCTATCTGGCTTCCCGTGTTTCTTCTGTTTGCCTTTAGTTTTCGTGGATTTCATCACTTCCAAGAAAATGCAAAAAAAAACCCCAAAACATTTAGATGATTCACATCTAGGCAAAACTTCATGATTGTCCAGAGTCATACATGTCCAGCCCCCAGAAGTGGGTCTTGCTCTACTGTGCACTATATGTTATCGCATTAGCAGCCAGCATAGTTTGTCTATTTCTGGCTCTGCGTTCTCGTGCACACTGTTCACTTTGAAAAAATATAGGTGCATTTTATTTATTTTGAAGAGGGCGGAATTTCAGTTGGTGTCTTCTCTGTCTGCTTCTGCGGAATAACAGAAAATCAGAAAATATTCCGAGACAGACGAAGGTCGTTGCATTCGCAGTAGACCATTATGTAAAAAGGCATGTGTTAGCGTCTAATAAGTGATGAAGAGTTGAGGAATTTCAGTTGGTATTGAGGTCACAGTCATGGGCGGCATGGTGGCTAAGTGTGGCTAAGCAAGAAGGTCCTGGGTTCGAACCCCAGGTTCGACACGGGCACCTTTCTGTGTGGAGTTTGCATGTTCTTCCCGTGTCCGCGTGGGTTTCCTCCAAGTCCAAAGACATGCACATTAGGTGGACTGGCTACCCTAAATTGCCCATAGGTGTGTGAGTGTGCCAACGACAGACGGAGCAACACGTCGGTTGGGGTATTCCATGGTCGCATCAGATGATACAATGCTAAGGTGGCTTGTGAAGACGGTGGACCCCGCACGGTGCGGGACTAACGCTAGGATGAAGATTGATGTCACAGTCAGTTTCTCTGGTTTTTCACTAACATGGGGCACTTCCGAGCTGGAATGTGTTGTTTGCTGAGACCGAGTGAGAATGTCGTTCTGTCTTTATATACCTTCAGGGCTTGTCCAGCAGTAACAGTAGGGAAAAAGTATCTCTCTCGAATGTATTCACTATTATCTTTCTCCGTATTTAATGAGCTCGTGAAGCTGCTGTCAGCTTTTTTGAGATTTGGGAGTGTGGTGTGTCTCAAATGCTACTGGCTGTTGTGAATGTCAGCACTTCAGAATGACGTTACTCTTATTTCCTGTTTCAGAAGGAAATCAGCAAATAGTCCAAATCACAGCTAAGAAGCTTTTCCATGGGGAATTTAGTGAGTAGCATGGTTGAGGTTTTTTAGTTACAGTTAGCTAAAATGCACAGGGTGGTTAACTAGCATCAGTGCTAACGGCACATAATGGCCATTTTATCATGTCATGGAATGTATCTGAAATGTGCATGTTCGTGCATGTCCTGAAGTTTCTAATGTCTTAGCTTTACTTTGCATAAATATTTGCAAATTTAGTATCATTCGGACCCCAATGAATCCGCAGTTGTGTAATCACCCGTATAACCTTTTCTCTCTGTGCTTCTGCAGGATAACAGTCAGAAATCTGAAAATATTCAGAGGCAGACGAAAGTCGTTGCGTTTACGGTAGAAAATTATGGAAAAAGGCATGTGTTATCTTCTAATAAGTGATGAATGAACGGCTCTGAAGAATCACTCACAGTGTGAAACAAGAGTATGAACTGAAGTAAGGAAGGGTCAGAAGAGATATCCTTCCCTGTATATGTCCTAACTGCACTTTTAGTTGTCAGTGTAGTGATTAATAGTGGTACTCTACTAGAATAAATGATTGTTTTTTCTACTTGTGGTGATTTATTCTCTTCTTACACTGTTCTTTATCATGGTAGTGAACTTGTAGATGACAAAGGACAGCATTTAATAAATAAATAAATAAATATATTTTAATTCTTTCGCGTTTTTAAATTCTTTTCTAGCGCTTACATTTTAATTAATCACTTCGTTTGTGGATGCCATTTTTATATCGTCTTTATGAATTATTATTTGTGTGAGAGTTATTTTACTGATATTGAAAAGAAGTAAACACTTATCTGGTAAGTAAATATTTAAGAAAACTTTGATCTAAATATATAAAATTCTTTTCGCGTTTGAGACAGAAATGACGTACGACCGCTATTTTTTGAAAAATAAAATTGGTAATTAACAAACTTATTTTATAAATACTGCATTTTATTTTTTTTCGCTTGCACTCAGTGAGCGAAGCCACTGGCTAATCAGCGTTTGTGTGTGTGTGTGTGTGTGTGTGTGTGTGTGTGTGTGTAAAAGTATATTCTAAACAACTAGCTCCTGTAATGTAATCTGCAACTATACCGGTTTTTTCCTCCTCTCACAGTTATAAATAGACTAAATCTAAAGAACTGACATGTGCCAGCATGTATGAAGCTTTACAACCTATTACGCTTTGAACGAGGGATTGGCTGAGTGCTCAAAGCTCGAATGAAATCTAACTGGTGCAGGAACAGTTCAGAACTGAGACTGAGAACCGTGACTTAATTACAGAATTATCACTTACAGTATATACAGCGTGAAATATTTCCACTTCTCCTAACCGCTGTTGTGCAGGTGGAAGGTTTCTTCACGCCGCAAAACTAGGATATGGAAAACAAATAAGAGCTTATATGCTGCTAAAAATAATGTTTGCGACCTACTGAAGTATTTTGTGATTCCCTGCTTTAGGTGTACTCCTGGATTTAGGCACAGAGGTACATGTGGTTGTTGAAAATCAACAGCAGCAGGGTGGCATTGTCCTTAATTCTGGGTCAGTCGTCCCCTCAGATACCATAAACACTGCTAAACATGACCTACTGTGAAGACAGGAGGAGAAGGAGGGAATACATGTGTGTGAGAGAGAGAGGGAAAGAAAACGTCACTTGCTTATGTTAAGCAATCTGACCATCTTGAGCACGATCTGATGAGGTGAACTGTGTCCTGCCAGATGCAAAGGTTAAATAGTTGGTAGGTCACAGGGGAGTGGAGATCCTTCGTCTTTTACCGTATGTGCAACAGAACTCTTCGATTGTAACTGTAAGACAGTGGTAGCTCAGTGGTTAAAACATTAGACTACTGATCAGAAGGTTGCGAGTTCAAATCCAAGCACCATCATAAATCAGATAAATGTGAGTCACTCTGGATAAGAGTGTCTGCCGTATGACACTAATGTGATGTGAAGGTGATGATGATGATTAGCGATGCACTAATATGAACATTTCTGTCCGAAAACGAAATGCAGTTCTCGACAATAAGCTGAAAACTAAGTGTCTAGTTTATAATTGACTACCTTAACTGTTGCATAAGTTAAAGAAGTATATGTTGCTTTTTATCATTTTTAAAAGGGAAAAGTAGAGTCGATACCTTCTGTATAACAGGAGCTTTGACGAGGTTCAGATCAGAGGGTTCTATGAATATACTCATTGTAGTACTTGTATGGTGGATGCTACACATGTATTGATTAAAAGAAAAGTGGCCTAATGAGTTTTCTGTGAGGAGATGTTTGTTTATCATTTATGGAAGGTGCGTAGTCAAGGATAAAGCTGTAACTTTGTTTTCTGACCTGGGAAAGCATTTAGGTTTTATTTCCATGAATGTTCCACAAATATTGGAACGCTAAAAACCATGATGCATGGCTTTTTAATTAATACGAATGTTTATTTAGCGTTGGCAAATTGTTGTGGGATATGAGTAATTATCTCCACCAACAGCACGCCCTCTTTTTTTTTTTTTTTTTTTTTTTTTTTTTTGGCTGCAAATGTTAATGTCTAAAAATGTCAAAATCATTTCATATTGCAACTTTCAGTGTGTAGTGAAGTTTTAAAGGATCCTAATGTAACGTCTCTTTAAAAACTTCACATGAAATGTTGTTTATGGTGGCCGTGTCTTGGAAAATGGGTGGGGCATATCAGTGTTTAGTAAACCCAAGTGAGACAACACTGTGCTAGCAGTCTAGGTATCTAATCCTAGACAAAAAAATCTGAGCAGATTGTCAGCAAACGTGGTGGTGTTGGGTTTTTTTGGGTCGCCCACCCCCCACCCACCCACTTTCTTTCCCCAAGTCCCCCCATCAGTCAGTGTCTGGGATGTGGCGGGGATTGTGTTCCTCTCCGGTTCGGCGTCATTACTGAAGTGGCGCTCTATCAGAGCATGGGGAGGTTGGATGGCTCATATCACGTTCCACCAGGACTAAATGGGTTCTGTGATTGCTGGGGCACGTGATTGGCGTTCAGGTGGCCAATATGCACTCAAAGGAGCGGTTGTTCGTAGATGATGGGCTTTCAGAGGACCTCAAATCAGACAGGATGGGTCAGGCTTGTGAGAGAGCAGAAATGGCGCACAGTGATGGGCGAGGGAGGAGATTAACTTTAGGGGACCGTTCCCAATCCCCTTTCCTGTCTCCCGTCTGTGTGACGGATATTTAATTAAAACCGACAGCTTATCTGATCAAATCGTATTATTTTTGGGCACCCTTCTGCTCATTTTGCCAGGTATTAAGCAGATCACATCAGCCACTTATAATTAAGATGGATTCTCTTTAATTATTGGTGGATCGTTTTTGCCACAAGCATCACGCCCGTATCCTGTACATCCAGCATCGCTGAAGCGTGTCTGTGTATCAGCAGATTAAGAGTAAGTCTCGTGGCTAATGAAGATTACCTTTTCAATGAAATTAATCACTCCGGTTCTTTAAGAAGACAATAAAACTTGGCAGTGCAGACAGACAGAGTAATTTTACTGCTGTTAAGAGAATGCTGGAAGGAGGCCTTACGGTTAGGCTGCGGTGTAATGTTTCACCCTCATCAGGCTTCTCAAATCCTTTTCGCTAGGTGGCTAATGACTCTAGACAAGAGCTCTGATTTAGCGCTAATGTGCGCTGATGGATTGGAGAACCATTCCTCTTCTATCCTGCCTTCCTTTTTAATGGGATTAGAAAGGCTAAAGATGGTGAGTACAGAAAGAGTGTAAAGAAAGAATCTGATTCATTTAAACAAAATCTCTTTGAGGAGAGCTTGGAGAAGAGCGTATCTCTGTCCTCTTTGACCGGCTGTGTCCTGATTGACTGCTGCAGGGTGGTCCGGTCAGTGCACTTACTTGGAAGGTATCTGTGTTCATTTGGACAGCCTGTGTGTACAGCTTTAGGGCTTGCCAGTGTGGGGAAAAAAGCGTGCTTTGTTGACTGATGGCTGCGTAGAACAATGGTGGAAGTGTCTCTGGTTTGGAGCAGAGGGAAGTTGCAGTGCCCGTGTGTACCAACCTGTCAGAAACCATCTGATCTGCACTGTGTGGTTGGACCTGCCTGGAAGTTTTTGCCATATTCCTGTTCCTTTGTGGCTGAAATAAAGGAAAGAAAAGAGAAAGGAAGTAATACTTGCAGAGTACTGACACCAAAGTTCTGTTTGAAAAGGTTTTGATTGGTGCTGTGTATTGGCAAGGATCTGGCAATACGATATACATCGCGATACAGGAGTTGCAATTCAATATATTGCGATAAATTTTGATACTGTAAGCAAAGGTGATGTATTGTGATTTTTTTTTTTTTAATCTAATTTTAGTAAATTTGTCCGTATAAAGCACACGTTTGCTTAATGCTAACGTTAGAATTTTACGCCCACACTAGCGGTAAACACAGCACAAAATAGACCACTGTCTGCTACGAATCTTTGCATGTAAACTCAAAATCAATACCGTGTTTTTGAGAATCGATACAGTATGACCGAACACGATATCGTGCCACTCAAGCGTATCGACGTTTTCTTACACCCCTAGCGTTGAGTAACTTTCCTTAGCAGTGCCTTTGAAAGTAGTTCCAGCTGTAATTTAAATCGCAGGTTTCATGATTTATACCTTTGTTCTAATGTTATTGGTCCTATAGTAACATCTCCCTCATAGGGACTTGCATGGTGAGCGTGCGTAACCGAAATCTAAATTATAAACCGATAATCTAAAACTTATAAACTGAATTAAAAATTATAAATTAATTTTAAAAAAAGGTGTTGTTATTTAATAATAAAAATGTGTAATCATTCATTACGGGAAAGCTTTCTGCTTCTGTTTATTTACATTTCATGGAAAGAGCCTCCAGTGTCCCTGGTTCCAGTCAGTAAGTTTTCCATCACAGGCTCGCAAATCACAAAAAGATTTTGGCAATGAAGAGGCAGCTTCCCCTGCGTATGAATGGCTTTTTATTTCCCTTGTTCATGCTTTATTAATGGCCCGTGTCTTAATGATGCTCGAGGAGTTTTTCTGTGTACCTAAGGAACACGTATAAACTAACGCCTTTCACCGGCTTTTGCTTCTGGTTTATTTGTTTTCTCAACGCCAGCCCTGAAAATAGCCCGCCTAGGACCCCGAGCTCTCGTATCCTCCTTCCTTTTATGTTGTTTAGTACCGAAATCTTTTTTTTTTTTAAGAGTTCCACCATAAACTTTGCTCTTTGTTCTGCAAAATTCTTTAAACATTTGCAACATCCTACATAGCTTTCTTACAAGTTTCTGTAAAACTTACCGCAGTGGAAAACAAAACGGAGCTATCCAAGAGAGTTTCTCCTCAAATTTAATTGCGTGTTTGTATGAGTCTAATTATGTGCCGAGTCAGCAAATAATGTCGCAAAAGAAATTTGGCTTCTGCACTTTTGGAAAAACACAACTTTTAGGGTTCGTTAAGCTTTAATTACTGTTTGGCTTTGTTGTTTATTTTCAAATAATCATGTTATCTTGTTTAGCAGATGCTGAAAAGCCGGAGTAAACCCGCGGACACGAGCAGTTTAGATTTCATTTTTTCATTTCATTTGAGGTTGCGTTTCAACTGCAGATTGGAGTTTTGCTATAAATGGATAATTCCCTGGTGTTGACTAGCAAATGCTTTAAACATGGAAAAAAAAATAGGCACACCTGCTCATAAGCGTTTTCATTTCTACCGTTATAGAATGCTAATGCAGATATTAACACTATGGAAAAATATGGGGCCAAGAAATGTATTAAAGAAACCAGAACGTTTTTTTTTATCTGACATTTTCAGCAGTACAGTTGATCCTAGCATTAACGGACTAATGGGGGGGAGAGGTTTTCCATTGACTTGAATAGTCCGGTGATGTGAAGTGTTTTAGTGTGTGTGGGGGGTTCACATAATGGAAATCCAAGGAAAAATACCACTAAGGTCCATAAAAGTGCTCCCCAAGTACTGTACACATGACAAGCAGCATAACGACCAACATAAATAGGGAAGTACACTGAGAAAACATTGAGGTGAAACACACCAAATAATCGCCGAAAAAACAGTACAGCTTCACAACGACCACAGCTCAACCGACGCTTGAGAGCAACCAGTAGCACGCACGCCACCGCCACCTAGCGGCCAATTGCTGAACTACAGGACTCAGTTCGCAACACTCGGGATTTATAAACTTTCATCCCAGACATTCTGGCTAATGGATTATGTATTCAGAGCAGCGGATTTTGTCCGTTGCATCCGATATCCGTTAATGCGGTGTCCGTAGATGAGAGGATCAACTGTGTAGCATTCCTGAAGAAACTTGCTCTCAAATTTTATGATGCGGCTGAGATTAAAGTTCTCAAATCAAGCCAAGCTCGTTGCTGCTTCTACTCAGTTCTAAATGCAAACTGCTTGTGCAGAGAAACTATTTAATGTTAGGGACAACTTCTCATTCATTGAGGTAGAAATAAATGTATACATGGGCATCAAGTTCACTAGTTATATTTCGAAACAAATTCTTAGAAACAACTTCAAGCCATAAGTCTTTCTGAAATAGTCTTTAATCAGTGAAAAACATATATTCATAGGTGTTTGTGTGTTTAAACTTGAGCAGAACATCTGTCTCTGGAATTCATCCAAGAAAAGTAGACATCAGATATGAAGTTTGCAGGAGATGCCAAAGACATGTTTATTAATACTGTATATATGGTGCAGTGCTTGACACATTTATAGCCTTCAGCCATTTATCTTCAGTAAACACTTTATCCTAATCAGGGTCACGGTGATCTAAATTGCTGATTTCTTTACAGTACCAGTCAAACGTTTGGACCCACTTAGTCATTCATAGGTTTTACTGCATTTTGATTATTTTCTGCATTGATCATAGAACAATACTGAAGACAACAAAACTATGAAATAACATGGAACGTGTATAGAATTTTGTGGAAAGCCAAAAGTCAAAGAAAAACCTGACAATGTTTCATATTTTAGATTCTTCAAAATAGCCAGCATTTACATCGTTGACAGCTTTGCACACTATTGACATTTTCTTAACCAGCTTCATGAGGTAGTAACTTGGAATGATTTACAGTTAACAGATGTGCCTTGTACAAAGTTCATTTCTTGCCCTTTTAATGTGTTTGAAATCATCAGTTGTGCTGTGTCAAGGTAGTCGTGTTGGTGTACAGTAAACAGCTCTGTTTCACAACTGCAGTAATCCATATTATGTCAAGAAGCACTCAACTAAGTAAAGAGAAACACTAGTCCATCATTACTTTTACACATGAAGTAATTTTTGGTCGTAAAAATAAAGAAAATGCTGTGAATGAGTAGGCATATCCATACCTTTGACAGGTACTGCATATTCTGTTGAACAGAATCAATTAAGTTTGTCAGAAAATATTGCTGGAAAGTATAAACGATAAGAACCACACGCTGGGTGGATTGGAGAGAAGTCCTTTGGGAATAAGTGGAAATGGGATTAACAAATCCTAAGCACAATTTTCGACCGGGTGTGTTTCGTGTGGACCATCCAGGTGCAGCGATGGCCGTGATCCAACACAGTCAGGCAGAAAAAAGAACAAAAAGTTTGCATGCATTGCATTTGCAGCATTGACTCTCAGCATTCTGTCACAAACATATCATGCATACTGCATCAACATATCAAAGTCCTTGGTACCAGCATGCTTTAACCAATCCCACCTCTCCTGGTACGTTTTTTTATTTTTTTTTTTGTGGAGGGGGTTAATGATTGTTGTACAGTAGCCCACTTAATGTGTTAAGTTTGTGCTTTTCATGTGTAGGATTAGATGTAACGGGCTTGTGAACTAACATCTCTTACTTATCATCTCTGCTAGCACAATCAAGCCACACCGTAATGCGGTACAGTGATGCAGGCATTTTCAAAACATGGAAGGTCTTCTTAGTCTCTGTAAGCCTGAAGAATACTCCACTGCAATATTACTTCCTGTTTAAGTATATTCTTTAAGGAGATAGAGACTTTCCATGTTAGGAAAATACCTTTGTTAACACCTGACTTGTGTTACCATTAGGGTTGCACCGATACCACTTTTTGTCCAACTGATACGAATATGAGTATTTTTATTTGTGTACTCGCCGATACCGATACTTCTTAAATTGGATTTCCATGAAAGTGTAATCAATTTG
>JAQMCW010000036.1:7104443-7115980 GCA_030068335.1 Chrysichthys cranchii | reverse complement strand
TTTCAGGTTATTTCAGTGACCATTGAGGGTTTTTCTTTCTTTAACGGAAGGGTACCAACAATTTTGTCCACGTCTGTGTGTGTGTGTGTGTATATATGTGTGTGTGTATATATATATATATATATATATATTTTTTTTTTTTTTTAAAGCTTAGATAACATTGTATGGTTATTATACCTTTATAATGACACCAGCTAAAGCAGATCTATTTTTTATATCTCCTTTAATTAATGGGTTTTTATTGGTTTGTCCACCTCAGCAGTGCTCAGAAAATGGATGAAAATCAATCACTTGCAGAAGCAATGCTTTTACATTTCTATTCTTGCATTCCAATCTCAACATACCTTTCATGAATCGGCAAACAAAACAAATCATGTTATGTCATGCATCAAAAAATTGCGATACAAATTTATGACTATTCAATTCAATGGACAGGAAAAAATGTACAGGCTATTCTCTTAGATTTTCCTACCTGTGATTGTGTTGTTTAGACAGCAGAGAGTACAATTATAATGTATAATGCACGTGACTTTAGTAACAAGGCTCTAATTCCCCAAAAACCCACAAAGATCAGATCTAAAATGGGAAAGAGCTTTTGCGCAAATAGATTTACAACCAGATTCAACAGGAAATTGGAAATCTTTTTACAGACTGCTAAAGGCTAAAGAAAATGTTTAGGCTTTTTGTTTTGTTTTTTTAGTTTTTAAGAAAAAGTTGATCAACTTTTTTTTTTTTTTAATCATAGAAATATTTTAGACAGTAGACTTATATTTTACTCCATCCTTTACAAATGTTTGTGATTATTTTTGGGTGGTTATGAAAAAAAGAAGTTGATAAAGAATAGAAAAATAAATGTTGCATTTTCTGGCCATTTTCTCTTTATTGTCGTTTTTCCCCCCCACAAAATATTGTGGCAAAACAATAGCTAATAACCGTCTAGCTAAATGGTTGTTCTTGGATTCTCAACAGCACAGCGGCACTGAAACGGCTTTGTTATCTGTCTAATGCATGTTTTTTTGTTTCTTCACCGATATGAATCACAAGATGCACATAAATCATGAACCTTCGAGGTGAGAAATAAATAATAAGCTAGTGAGCTATATGGATGAAAATGGCAAGGAAAATGACGTGTGCTGTTGCCGTCGTTCCTGCACCTTAGGGCTCATACCTGTGCAGTGTCATAACATCAGATCGAGTGAAGAGACGGCACCGGACTACAGATTTATGTCTTGAATTATTAAACATCCAGAATGAAGAATGATGTTCTTTCTGTTGTTCCAGTTGTTCATTCTGTCATATAATGGACAGCTCGAAGTTGATTTCGTCCTTGGCTGAGTACTTGCTAAAGAATAATAACATCGACGATAAAATGTCGACAGCTGGCTGATTTCTGACACTCTACACCTGGCATTTCTAAGCGTTCTCGTTGCCCACACAGAATGTAAATACGCTAACTAGATCGGATCGCTTATTATTCAGATACTCAGGCACAGACAGTAATGCAAGCTGTAAATTGGCCCAGAAGTCTCATTTGCATAAGTTAATGCAGTTTGCAACACTAATAGAATTTGGACAAAGTATATTTCTCAAACAAGATTAGGTTCACCATGTAAAAAAAAAGCTTGCAGAAAACACTTATTGATTGATTTAACATCTTGTGAATTAATTGTGTAATGTCAAAAAGTTAAAGAAATTTGACTTTACCTTTGCTCCAAGGTACTTTGCCTTGCATATATTCTTTCTCGACCCTCACTCTAGCAAGCTACAAATTGCGCGTGTTGCTAGTCTTGGTGAAATTGGGGCTCCGTGTTGCACTCGGACATAGCAAACGCTGCTTGCAGTGTGAGGTGATTGTAGGGGTTCCCTCTTTTCCAGCTACATTTTTGAGAAATGCATCCATCCAGTGGACTTGGTGCATTACTGCTTGCGGTGAACTACATAATGAACTAAACTTCGGTAGATGAGTCGGAGAAATCCCTTAACCCTTGCTGTGATTTATATCTGTCGCCTCTGGGTGGGGGCTGCATGTCTGCAGTAGTGTAATTGTGTTTCGAACCCAAACATCACAAGAAGCATCTGTTTCATTGTTGCCCCAGGGCTGGAATCCAGACAGAAATGAGGCCCAGATTCACCCCAAACCTGTTATCCAATCATATTACTAAGCGGTGGCCTGACATGACGCATGAAAATATGATTTACTGGATTTTGATTGACTTTAGTGAAGCACCGTAAAGCGTTCCTTCTTAGACAACTCTTGTCGATGCCGTGCCTTGAATCTGACAGTTCCGCATGCTGCAGCACGAGCCTGGCTGAAGAAAGAAGCCTGGAATGAAAGCGATTTCTGAAATCCTCAATGGAGAGGAGGTCAGTCTTTTACAAGGCATAACTGATTGGCCTTGGCGAGAAAAACAAGGCATTCTGACAGGTGTTGTAAAGGGCAGTGCCGACTCCCTCTCCGTGTCTTGTTTGGAGAGAGGGAGCGAATTTATTAAGACCATGCACAAGCATTTCCAGCTGTGGAAGCTGGACGTAAACTGACAAGCCCCTTCCATGAGAGCCTTGCAGGCACTCACGAATTCCCCAGTTACTGTCAGTGTGCTTCACACACTATCCTTCAAACCCGAAAAGAAAAGCTTATCGGACTTGAAAGAAAAACAAGTTTGATTTATTTCCCCTCTACTAATTCTGGTACTCCTGTGACGGTCTGGCGTCCCACCAGGGTGTATTCCTGCGTCTCACACACAGCGTTCCTAGGATCGGCTCTGGATCCTCCGTGACCAGGATGAAGCTATTTCTGAAGATGAATGCTTGGATGGTGCTTGTACTGCTTTTAAGCATTTACGTTAGATCTTAGTTTACATCTTCTGGTATTTTGCACCAGTGGAATTTATTGTTGGTGATGAGTTTATGTCCCAGTGCCTGACAGGGCAGGTTTCACTTCAGAGCAGGTCGGTCGTTTTTTTTTCCATGCTGGCATTTAACTGTGCGATTTATTTATTTATTTATTGCAGTTATAATGCAAGTTCTGTCTGCACATACTGCATGTTTGATTTACAGGATATGATTTACACCAAACGTCTCCACCCTACATACTTCATAAAGCTTGATGAACCCTTTCTTTTCAACCAAACCAAATGAATCAGCCAAGTGCTTCATTTGTGAATTGTAAGTCATTACGAGGATATTGAAGTTTGTCCTAAAAACAGAAAGCTGTCAGAACATCCTTTGTCTTAATAAACTATTCTGGAGGATCGCGTTTTTGCTCTTCGCTTTGCTTTTGTAAAATCAACAGTCCGTGTGGAAAATAGGAGTGTTGTTTAACAGAAGAGGCAATAATGTGTTTATACTGTGGGGAAAGCAGCTGGAAAACAGGTCATTGCATGCTTTGAAATCGAGTTTGCATTACATTATTGTCATTTGGCAGACGCTCTTATCCAGAGCGATTTACATTTATTTTATTTATACAACTGAGCAATTACAGGTTAAGGGCCTTGCTCAAGGACCCAGCAGTGGCAGTGCTTGGATTTGAACTCCCAACCTTCTGATCAGTAGCCCAACGTCTTAACCCCCTGAGCTACCACTGCCCCACAGTGCATGGATTTTAATGCCAAAGCTCAAATGTTCAAGGTCTTTTTTTTTTTTTCTTGCTTTTTTTTTTTCGTCTAAGCTTTTTTGCATTAGCACACGCTCTTAAGTTCTAACATTAATCTGCTGTGTGTTTTCTGATTGTGCTTGCTCTGTCCTGGGTATAATGAATTTTTTGCTTCAGTTGCTGTTATAACAACCATCTTCGGTCTTCTCATGTGCTAAAGGAACATGGAGGACTTTTCTGTTTGTTTTGAACTTGTTTCTATTCTCGGTATGCCGTACTCAGTGTGTTTGTTTCTAGCTGGATGGTGTGTTGAGGTCACTGCTGGTCCGGTCATTCAGGGAAGTTAAAGGCCAGGTCCATTAGTGGCTTGTAGCCAGTGATGCATAGGCAGTTCTTCTTTTTTAGGCCTTCGCTTTGTATTGATGAGAATAGATCACCAGGGCTGACCTCAATCAGCTCTCTGGTCCAGGCTTTTAATCCGCTGTCCTCGATTTCCTAACTGTAAGCAATTCATCAATAGCAGCAGGGCTGCGGCAGGACCGATTTGTTCTCGTCCTGTCCACCGGTATTGGCTCTGATTGTACACGCCATGACTGATCCAGAGGCCATCAGTGAAATGGAGAACTGAAGGACTGTCTGGGCTTTAACCCAGTTTAATGGGGGTTGGCTCGCCTCGGGCTAGTCATCTTCTGGCTGGACTTCACACAGCATTCCTTAAAGACACAAAGGCACACGAATGGTGGAGGACAAGAGTCCTGTTTGTCCAATCTACCAACAACTATACTGGAGACAGGCTGTTAATTAGGACTGATTTCAGCACTCTAGTTTATAAAGGCGAGGCAAAGCGGTCTCGGAAGAGATTATCTTTTGAATGTGTGCTATAGAATATACGAATGACCTGTACACATGGTTTTTTCATAATGCGCTTTTGTCTTCTTTCCCTTTTATGGTCATCCATGCTGCCTTGCCTGATCTCACATCCCATGTCTTCAACACAGGTAAAAAAAATAAAGCAACCTTTCTTGATATTTTTGTACTGAAAATGAAATATATTCTAGCAGCATATCCATTTTCGACTTGTAATTTTATTATGGCATTAGGTACATTGAATGCATTAAGAACGGGGACAATACAAAATTCCCCAAATGGTAAATGGTGCAGTTAGAATTTTCCAAATAAAATGTTATAATACTGCAGTAATTTCTGTTTTAAAAAAAAAAAAAAAAAAAAAAAAAAAAGGATTGAGATCAGTAATCTCACTTCGGTTGATAATGTTAGCAGTTATGTGGATTTTGGCTAAAGGTGAAGCTAGGTATCTTTCACGCCCAGTTCGCTCGATGAAGTCCACCAAATCAGAGTTCTATTTTTGTGATATTTTTCATTCAGTTTGGTTTGTGTGTTATGCATTGAAAGAAATTTCCTTGAACAGTCAGGAGTTTGCTGGACTTTGGGTCAGTTTCTTAGAAAGATCCTTTAAGTATATTAATATCTAAAATTATGTTAGTGCATTTTGATTAAAAGATAATACTAGTCATACTTCACTAGTCATAGATCCTAAGGTCAATTCGTCTGACCCCCGTAGCTCTGTTACCATTTGTTTACACTCATTTCTGTTACGCTTGTACAGGAAATTGCACTCGGGTATCACTTCTTATACTTGTAATACAACAATACAGAACTCCAAAAACATTTTGGTATAATTTACCTACCTATTTTTAGCCTTAAAATATAAACTGAAAAAATTTTTTTTTCTCTGAGCTTTAATGCTTAAATACTTTAAAACCTCCCCATTTTTGCCTAGGAACCGCAGTAGAAAAATCTTTCAATGTTCTGCCCTGTCATCCCTCTTGTGACTTATCCAACTGCAAACCAACTGATTCCAGTCATACTCTTTGAGAAAACTGGCTTACGCAGTTTGTGGCCCTTAATGAAGTATAAAAGCAGCTGTGCTGGCCAGAGTGATCCTGGCCTCCAACAGTGTGCTGGCTCTGATAATTGATTTGATGGAGCTTTACCCCGCAGATCAGAGACGGAACCACAAGAGCAGACTAGATGATTGCCGAGATGGAAAATGATCGATTTAAACGTTTTAAGATGAAATAAACTTGGCCATACACTGTATTTAGTGTTACGGATCTCACCATTAATAATAAAGCCATAGCTTTTAACAGTGTCTCATTTCAGGACGTATAAAGCAGTCAGAAAGGAAATGGGCATAATTTGGAATACAAAGTGTCAGTTTTTGAATACTGGACAAATACCTAAGCACATTGGTGTAACGGTTCAAAAAAGCTGAGGAATTCATTGGTCACTTACTTAGAAAAATAAAAAGATAGACTGTATAAAATGGGCTGTGATTTCTATATGAATGTAAATGTCGGAATATTATAGCAAGATGATATACCTGTAAGTAAGTGTACAATTCATGACGGAAAAAAATAACTCTCAGGACTTTTTCTGTAACCTCGGGGCTGGACAAGTTAGTGACCCATTTTTCTTGCATTATGTTAACTACTGTTAGTGGAGGATTTTTTTTTGTTTTGTGTTTTTAAGTATTTATATATTGCACCCTGGATCTTCCTCTTGCCCAGAGGGCTAGTTAATTAATTTAAGATTTTTAAACACCTATATTTATTAGGATTTTTCAGCTGGGTATATACAAACATACAACTCAGATAGAAATAATAAAAATCCCTGAGAAAAGTAAGAAAAATGATGCAAACACTGAAAAAAAAAAGGGGGGGGGGGGTGGCAGGCGTACATTACACTGGGAATACTGTAGCGTCACTAGTCCATATCCGATGAGAAATCCTTGTGGCTTTGGTTACTGGTCAGAGTGTCCATCAAGCTGCACTAGATGATCCAAAAAAGGCTGCCAAGTATTGTAGAAAGTCTTAAGTTTGTTCATCATGCCTAATGGAGTCTCTCAATGTGTAATACCCCAGCGAGTTCTGACAGCCAGTCCTTTAAAGCAGGCACAGTTTCTGATTTCCATGGCCTCAAGATCAGTCTCTTAGCAATTATCACTCCATACATTATAGTGCTTTGTACAGAGAGACTACGGTTTTTAGGAACAGAGAGTACCCAAACAATGCTATCTCTGGATCTGGTTTAAACACAGAATCATGCATCTGAAATACCCACTTATTTGACATGAATTTAAGATTCGACCCTGAATTAAGATTGCTACTTTTCTACCTTCAGCCTTCCACGTTCTCTTTAGTTCCTTGTCTTCATACTTCTTGTTCCTTATCTATTATCACAATGGCTGTTTAACTATTACTTGTTAATCTGGAGGTCCTTTTAGTTTTGCTGTTTCTACTATTTTCAAGTTTGAGTTCTCTTATCAGTCCCCCACTGGTATTCCTTGCAGTAGGGAATTGTCCAATATTAGTCATACTCATCCGATATTGACTTTTTCTCTTGCAGGTTTTGACTTTCACTTGTTTTGCTTTCATTTAAATGGTTGAATTATTTATTTTAGCTATGGGTAAACAAAAAAGTTACATTTATGCCAAAAAGTAACTACGTATCTGTAGAGTGGATTGGAAATATGTCAAATATGGATACTTGGGACCAGATTGGTGTGTCCCTGCTATCAATATTTCTGTATGTTTATCACTTGGTGCAGCCTCTCAATGCCTGCTGCGTCTGCCTGCATCTTGTACCCTGTTATTAGGCGCTGGATTGCTGCAGGGGCTTTTTTTGCTCTGTCAGAGCTTGGCCCTTTATGGCTTTTTTTGGTTCGTTCCAGTAACCAACCTGATTTGTCCTGTTTCCCCAACATTCGAAGCAGAACTTGTTAATGTGGGCGATGACCGAGCCAGTACGTCTCTCTTTGTTTCTGCCATTTTCATATTTCAGAGCGGTTTTCTTTCAGCTCTTTTTCTACATTTAAAGAGGTAAATCTGTGGTTTCATGGCAGATTTTCTGCACGGGAAACACTCTAATTCTTCTGTGTTCAGGCTCTTATCCTGTGTATACCTGGCAGCTTCTTTTCTCAGCAATAAAACTCTCACAGAGCACAGTGTGGTCAAATGTACAGACACCTTTTCAATTTATACAAGTAACAAATACATGTATTCGGTTTGGTTTGTAGCATTTATGACCAAAATGTAAAAAAAAAAAGGGGGGGGGGGGGGGAGGAAGGGAGGACAAAAAGACCGCTCTGCTTTGCACCTCGTAAAGAACGAAGCTTACATATGAAGGAGGGTTATCCCAGGCATTAGGACACTCATCCTCTCTGAGTGTTATTTGAAGTGGTTTAGGAAGCACAAAACTTTCTCACACGTTTCAGCCCTCATTTCTGGAGGTAAAGGCCAAGGACCTGTTTGCTGTGGAAGACGTATGATACTATAAGACTTTGCCCTGCTTTTGTATGACTTTCTTTTTGTACAGCTTTATTGATTCAGTTTGAACGGGGGGTTGTTTTACATTGTCGGAACAGAAGGCTGTGGAAGACTTGGGTCCTTTTGACCTCCGCTGGTTTCCATAGCATGGATTTGGCACGGGGTGAACAGTGAGATGCAGGACATTGTGTGCTGAGATTATGCGCGTTAGGCCACAGATCCAAGAAGTTGGTCCGTGCCTGTGGCTGGCGAGCCGAGCTGAATATGTCTTCTGTGTGAGGGCTTTAACCCACTTTGTGTGACTTGAATTTTTAATGAGAGTTAAGCTGTAGGAATGCACTTACCAGAGCAGTAGATGTGGTAACTCGCTCTTTCTCTCTCTCTCTGTCTCTCTCTCTCTGTCTCTCTCTCTCTGTCTGTCTGTCTCTGTCTTCTTCTTTTCCCTCTGATTGAAATATTCAGCAGAGGCGTGGGCAGACGACTTACTGATGCACAAGTGGTGATTCGATTCACCAAGAGTACAAAAGGAATGAGGCACATGGTCTGTATCAACAGAGCTGTCTCTTCTAAAGTCAGTGCAATAATCCTGGGGATGTTTCAAGTGAATGCAAAACAACTTTTAATTCTTTGTCTTGCAACTAAAAAAACAGTTTCTATGGAAACTTTGCATTCACTGTATTTTTTTCAGAATTATTCATTTAAATAAATCGATGACTATACTATGCTGATGGTGGACCATGCTTGATGCAGCATTGACACGATGGCAGCATGTTTGGAGTTGGATTTGTGTGAAGCAGGCTATCATCTAAAACCGGTCCAATAGTCAGAAACGTGCAGCGATGAAGGACTAGTGAATGAATATCATGCACTCTGCATGGAAAAACATGAGTACTTATTGTCTAGCCGTATAACAGTAAGTTGCACCAACAAGATAAAGAGGCCAGGAAGTCATCCGAACACCGTGTTTCAGAAGCTAATAGAAGATTTATTATTGAAGGGTAGAAAGATGTCTGTTGAATACCTACTACTTAAAAACCCCGGCATTGCTACGGCACCTGACTCACCCGGGCTAGAAAGTTATTATCGGAAATCAGACCTCAATATTCATGTGGATATCTTTATGGTATAAAAAGTAAAAGCATTTCATGTGTCTTTAGACTTACCTTTGATTTTGTGTAGCTACCTGTTGAGGGAAGAGTTTTCATAAGCTGACGTCTTGCATTTGGTCAGTAAGGTCAGAGGGAGAAAAAGCCTCCATTTTGTACAGCTAGGCAAATCAGGCTGATTGTAATCGGTTGGTGTTTCAGCAGTCACTTTAGTCAAAATCAACTGTTGTCTATTCTGCTATATGTACAGGACACACAGAGGATTGAAATTACGTTTCTCTCAGACCCCCGGTAATTTCACACACGTTACAATAACAGGCGGAACATCTAAGATAAAATAAAAGTAAAAGAAGGTAGAGAGATAAATATGGCGGTGCAGATATGGTGCAATTGATGCAATTTAGTCCAAAATATACAGTCCGTAATACCATACAGTGTAGTATAGTATAGTACAGTAATAATAAAGAAACCGTGCAGATTGAGGTAGTAATGAAGTGAAAGAGTATTAAAGTGTATAAACACTGTAATTATTTGTTATATGGTGTGTGTGTGTGTGTGTGTGTGTGTGTATATATACATATATATATTAGTTATGACAGTGTGGTATGATACAGTTCAATATGGTTGGTATGCATACATATTATGTAGTACAGAAAGGTGCAGAGATAGGTGCTATTATTATTGCTCATACATCCATGTTTTAGCTTTTTAATTTAGGAAAAACGAATGAAGGTACGTTCAGTAAAGTGAAAATAGCTAAATATTTGTTTAGAAATGGAATCCTGATACGTGCTTATGGGAATTAGTATTCCGGTTGGAGTCACGTTGGCAGGTGGGCGCTCGTTTGTTTCGGGGTTTGTTTCTTTGAGTTCGTTCTTATGAATGAAGTAAGCGTTGATTCTCACATGTCCTTTAAAAGAATGTTAGACTTGTCTTCTTTTCATACTAAGTCTAATTACCGATCTTTTCACTACTTATGAGCTGTAGTCAGTGGAGTTTGCCTTTAATGTAGAACAAATTTGCACAGTTTTTCTTAATCCCTTAGCTCAAGTCTATTATTGCGTGTGCAGTTTGTTGGAGAAGCTCCCATGTCTTTGTCGTCCCCTTCCCCCACTACAGTTACTTGATTGATAGCCATGCTCGTGGTGGGACCTTGTCTCGTGTCTTGCTGGGGCCCCTCAGATTTGCAGCGTGCCACTGTCTAGACCTGCAATAAGCATTTCAATGAAAGGCACTGTGTACAACCTGACATGCGGAATTGCCATGCCCTGAACATTGTTTGTCTCTTTCTGGTCCTGCACCTGAGCCTATGTAGGTTGAACAGATTTTCCAATAAATTTGTCACCTGTGGTATTAACCACACTGACACAATGGCCTGGTTTCATATCTACCACCTGGGTTTCAGTAGAGGCTGTGACCAAAGCTACTGATTAATGGTTTTATACCTTGCTTTTGGATGCAGTTTGTTGTTTTAATTTGGTTTGTTACCAGTTGAATGATATTGTGAATTATGTAGGAAATGTATATGTGCTCTAAACACCGAGCTAACACAGGAGACAATGAATCATTGTAAAGAATAAGCATCACATTATGAATCCTTAATAGTTAATAATGTTTTATCCGCCTCAAGGGCTCACATGTAGCACAGCTCTCCTGTATAATATATGAGTTGTGATGTTTCAGCTCAAGTGTTTTAGCACAGAGTCAGTCTTAAATAAGTAAAAAACAGTTTTATATTCATATATTCACTACTGTTTTTTTCTTTCTGATTGAGTTAACCCTGTACTGGAACTGAATGGGTTGTATTTATTGTATATAATGTAAATGTGTAGAAGCCAATTAGAAATGACTTGAATACGGGCATAACACGTCTCCCTTGATGTGTTGGGGCACAATGTACCACCAGCTTAAATCCTCCTAAATGTCTGTCCTGTGAGTCTGTGGACCTATAATGGAGGGATGATCACCATTCTTTCAAAACCTATTGGAGTTTTGATGACTGTGGGGTGTAAGTACTAGATATCTTTGGTTTTTATGTGCTCACCATGTTAGATTAGGCAGTCATAGTGCTATAAATTCTTGACGCGTCTTCGTCGGGAGACTCTTTCAATCAATCAAATCAATCATTGTCCATGTCCTTACGTGTGGTGAGGGTGAAGGGTCAAAGAAAACATCAATCATGCCTACAGAAGCAACATCAAGAAACATGTTGTAGGGGCTTTTTATTAAAAAATTTAGATTTTTGTTCTGCTATTTTGGAGCATCCCGAACGCCATAATCACTGTTTTTCGATTACCGTATTTTCCGGACTATAAGCCGCTACTTTTTTCCCACGCTTTGAACCCTGCAGTTTATACACCAATGCGGCTTATCTATAGATTTTTCTTCGCTAATTGCCATCAGGGGGCACTAAAACGTGAAAGACGCAACAGATCAATGCACAGAAGAAGATATTACCGGTAGTTTTTGGCACTTGACGCAAGAAGCATG
>JAQMCW010000036.1:7078174-7095694 GCA_030068335.1 Chrysichthys cranchii | reverse complement strand
CCGAGCTCCGTTCCAGGTAGCCATAACGGAGGCTGCTTCTTCTTCGGCATTTAAAGGCAGCTGGCAGCCTTGTAGGCGCATTGCTGCCCTCTTCTGTTTCACTCCGGTATTACTACTACTACTCATCCTGCATCTTTCAGGATCTTACAAAGCTTCAAACGACGCGTCGACTATCAAATTAGTTGTCGACGATTTTGGTAGTCGACGTAATCGTGACTAGTCGACTAATCGTGGCAGCCCTAATTGGTATTAATGAAGATTAATAAGGAAAATGATTGACCATGTGAATTAATAAAAGCAGTAACCTTATGTAGCCACAATCCTTATTCTCCCCTGATAATGGTCCTGCTGATGAAGCATCACGTTTGCACCGGTAACAAAAAGGCACACAGTTTTTAGCTAACATTTTGGCTATGAACACTCATATAAAAAGAAGAGTCTGGCTACCACCTTACATGTGAGGTATTCATGCTAGCATTACATTTACAGTAGACATTTTTTTTTCATATGAACTTCGGACAGTGTCTGGAAAATCAGGTCTGGACATTGTCCCATCGCACACGACGGAAGATTGTACGCGTCGGACGTATTCTGTCCTTGTGGAAATACTCCAATGAAATTTGGTTGTTTCATATAAAGTTCGAATGTTCGTATTCTTCCAGTTTTGCCCCTGACCCATGATCAACAGGTCAACATGCCCTCTTGCTTGCTGCGAGTTCAGACATGACATCACATTACACTTTTGTACTAGGAAGCCCACAGGCTAAAGCCGGTTCAATGTCCAGTCCAACTGATTTGGACATTTGGGTTCGCACTCCTCTGGGTAATGTGTAGTTTAGTTCAGGGCTGTTGTGCATGTCTGAAAGAGCCTATTTACAGCATTTGGCAAACACTGTGATCCAGAGCATCTTTAAAAAAAAAAATGTAATCGTTTTCGAAAGCGGGTTTCGAGCCCATGGTTCCAGAGGAGAACTGAATGCAGCACCTTGGATCACAGCCATTCAGACGTTTTATGCTGTATTTTGCTCAGTTTAGTCCTTTTTTTTTTTTTTTTTGAAGCAGTTTTTATGAACCATTTGGAGCGTATTGCCTTTTAAACTTTTTTTAAAGGTTTTTTTGTTTTATTCTGTTTTGTCTTTTGTGAAAGTCTGTATGTTTTGTCATTTTCTTTCTGGCTGGCCATGGAAGAAAAAAACTCCTCAGTAGTGTGCTAACCCTGCTTGTCTGTTAGCAGACTGTAAATGAAAAACTGTTTGTCCTAGATATCCGGAAAGCAATTTGACCCCACCATTTACCTGGGAATTTCTTGCCTCTTGTCATATGGTCTCCATATGATCAGGCCATATGGTCTAGGCTATAAAGAAGTAAAGAAATACACTTGCCTAAGCATGTGGCTCTTGCTGCACAGGGAGACAGACCAACACGGATGGATATTTGGGGGGAGGGGGAGCCTTTTCTGCCTAGGAATGTAAAGCCCTTTAAGAAATCTTGGGGTTTTTTATTTATTTTATTTTATTTTTATTTTATCCCCATTATATTGACGCTTTTGAGCATCAAGCAACATTAAGGCTTATCAATCGTCACAGAGTCGCTACAGGAAACACGGATGTTCTGAGGAAAATCAGCAATTTCCTGTCCTTCCCAGAACCTGCTGATGGAGTCACAGATATTTCTCAGACAGTTGCCTTTTATCGTCTTTTCTTCGAGTCCGACCGGCACATATTTGATTTCTCCTCACAGATCAGTTACATGCCTTCTATTCCACTGTTGCCTTTTCCAAATATTTTGCAAGACGGTGTCATTATGTTGAGAAGCATCTGATGGAGATCCTTCTGTAAGGTGTGCCATCGAGCCCATCTGTCCATATGCTTGGGGATTCAGAGCGAGCTGCATGTCTGGAGCTCATTATGCAGGCAGCGGAGATGGGCACATCCATCTGAGGGAATGAGGATGATGTGGGCCCTGAGTCAGAGACTTTGGCCTGCGGTTGATGGGGTTCCCTTATGTGTGGTCAGCTGCATGCATGCACATACAAGCGCAGGAAGTTCTGCTTTATTGAAACCGTGCGACCGTTTCAGAGGGGGTTTGTGAAAGAGCGCGATCGCAGAGCGTTTTTCAAAGTCACTTGGTGTGAATTCTCCTAGCAGCCCATTGTGTGTTATGTGTATCGTTTTTCTCGAGTGTAAGCCCAGTGTTGGTTTGTGAGATGCATGTGAGGTTATCTGATTGTACGCACTCTCATAACACTGGGGGGGAAAAAATCAGTTGCGAATTCAAAAGTCTGTAAAGCACGACTGCTTACTTGCATGGCCGTGTGGTTTCTGGAGCGCCTATAAAGTCAGAAATGCGTAAATGAGCTCCTTTGCAAAAAAAACTCAAATTGACACCATGTGGAAGACAAAGCATTTAAAAATACTTAAGTGGCACTTGGGTTCTTTTTTCAGCATTTTTATGGGTTTACCCTCCTTCCTCATCTCACGCAACAGCAATGCGAAGGATATTTCAGCATCTTTTGGATTAATGTCATGTCTTCAGGCAAATATGAACGATTTGATCTGGAGCGCATTTTAAAACGAGCTCTCATTTCACTGCAGCCACTAGTTAAGGGGAATTGAGAGTCTAAATTGTCAGCGGACAGCCTTTTCTTAAGTAATTTGGGATGCCTAATTGCTGTTTCTTCTAGCCACAATTATAATGTAGACTTGCAAGTGCTCTCATTTCGTTTCGTTTGTGTATAATTTCAGATTGTTACGGCATGGCTGCTTAGTTACACAGATGGCGCCTTCTTAAAGGCATGCAATCAACCATCATCATCTCCACAGCTGTAAGCTTGCACAGAAGGGAAATTAATCTCTGTCAGAATGCAGATATGCACAAGCAATAGCGTTTTTTTTTTTGTTTGTTTTTTTTTGTTCGCACATTTGTACCGGATCTTTACGATCCCTGGTCTTCTCGAAAACAGTAGTCTTGGGATTGCGCTAAGTAAACCGTCAGGTGTTTTTGCTGTTTGTTCTCAGTGTTGCATAACATGATTGGTTCAGGGTGGTTCCAGCAGTACGGAAGTGCATTTGGATTCATATTTTCTACAGTTATGCGTGACTGGCGACACGATATGTGTGCCACACTTAAAATGGATGTGAATAAGCTTTGCTAGAACTTTGGATACTCTTGCATCAGATACAATGCCTTGCATAGGATAAACTTATCCTCTAAAATATTATGGACATGACTTGGTCGTGTAAACTCCTGTTACTTCTTAGGAAGTTTCGTGATGATCCATAGAGACAGAACACCTGATGAATAAACCTTTAAAAGACCTTCACAGGACTGGGAAACCAGTTAGAACATGTTTGTTGTACAAGTTCTTACACTGAGGGCATCATGAAGAATGTACAACTTGTGCCAGTCTGCATGACTTTAAATATAGGGGCACAGGGTAGCTCAGGGGGTTAAGACGTTAGACTACTGATCGGAAGGTCGGGAGTTCAAATCCAAGCACCACCAAGTTGCCGCTGTTGAGCCCTCAAATGCTCAGTTGTGTAAATGAGATTAAATGCAAGTCACTCTGGAAAGGGTGTCTGCCAAGTGACACTAATGTAATGTAATATTCTTGTACAATAATGGCTTCTGGTTTTCCTGCGCAGTGTCATGCCATGCATCCAAAAAGTTGAGTGTTGTCACCAAAAGAAAAAAAACCCCAGCAATCGGATGAAGCTGATTGTTTAGTAAACCTGCATGACGTATGAAATTCCACAGTTGATCCACAGTTCAGGAGAAGTGCCTCTCAATGACAGCAAATCTGTGATTAGCCCCTTCCACGAACAAGGACGCAATCAGTTCTGGGTGTGGACCCAGCGCTCAGCGAACATTCAGGCCAAGTCTAATTGCCCTAAAAATGTTTTCATGGTTCCTAATGCATTAATTCAGTGGCTCTGCCTGAAGTCCTCCAGTAGATAACATAATGACTATACTCACCTGGTGCCTCCCCATCTCCATACCATGCACGATCAGATGGTGACTTGCTCCCAGGTCACCAAAGCAACATATGCAAATTCAATTAGGAACAAGACACCTAATGGGAGGTGGATAATGTGCATGCTTGTAAGCAAGACATTCTGTGATGGCAGCTCTGATGTGATTGTAGCTAATGAGATCACACTGTGCAGCGCTCTGAAGGATCCCCTGCGATGTTTTATAATTAATGTGGACGTGGAAGTGTGCTTTGGGCTCCAGCTCGCTCGTTAACACAAAGGAAGAGTTGCACAGTAGTAACCTTAATTGAAGGAGAAATCATCTTTGCCAGTAAGAACGGATGTTCCATTGTGAAACGTTTTTTGCACGTAGGGTGTGCAGGTGGGGAGGAGGGGAGTACGTGTGAAGACTTTGGACTCGTGAAAGGAACGCAGTATATAGAGTGGGAGGAAGCCATGGTGCAGTTTCGTTGGAATGTTCAATCAAGCTTGGCCACTCGCTTTTTCTCTTTCAGCGTTCTACCTTTCGCCCTTTCCACTCAGAATGCAATATACTTATCGGGAGATGAGCGTATGCCTTGGAGAGAAATGAAAGAATGAATTTCAGCCCTCGTCACACAGTCATTCAGGAGCAATCTCATTCCTTTTCATTGATTTACTAGCTTGGCTCGTGTGATGATGGATTTCACAGTGCTGTGCGAAAAGGCTGGCTAATCAGAATCCTGTCTAGAACATCAGCTCTATGATGAGCGATGGTCGATGTGTCAGGATTTATCAGAACTCCATATTTCATTGGCCTTAGCGCGGAAAACACAGGGCAAGTATGCATATTCTGATGTTCGTATCCACACAAGGGGAGGACAAATCAAAAATTCCTTAGCTAGCACGCTTTGAATCTGAGTAAGAGCTCCAGTGTCCAGTCAAATGTTTGGTTACCCAGAACTCTAATAATCTAGGCTAAAAGGTTTTAGGGAATGTGACGTAACCTTGATAGTGAAATTAGATAGTTTAGTTCTATAATACAGGCCTGGAAGAGACATTACACTAATGGGCTGATGAATTAAAAAGGGAATACCAATATGTAGTGTTAAGTACTGTTTGGACAGGATCAGAATTTCCAGGGATACATCTGTTTAAATAATGTCACCGGAGGACACCTGGAGTAATTATGACTGATTTGCATGGCATAAGCGAATTGTGTATCAATCCCAAAGATGAGATTTTCTGGCTGCACAAGTATGATCATTAGTAGCTCACATGCCTACCACATGGACTTAGGCTTACACCTGTAGTGGGAGCTCAAATGTGTTGCTTCTTCCACCATCCATTCATTATCTATACCACTTATCCATCAGGGTCGCGGGGAAGGTGGAGCCAATCCGGGTTAACTTTGGGCACTCGCACTCCATTCACACCTATGGGCAGTTTAACCCTGTAGCACCACTGGGGTCATACTTGACCCAAACTTTTATTTCACCCTTACAGGTGGTCTGGGGTTTCCAGGGTTAAAGTAGCCATTTGATCTAATCCGCCAATATGTTTTAGGCTATGGGAGGAAACCCAAAAGGAGCCTGGAGGAAACCCATGTAGGCACTGTGAGAACATGCAAACTGCACAGAAAGGCCCCAGTCAGCTGGCGAGTTTGAACCCAGAACCTCGTGCTATGAGGCAGACAGTGCTAACCACTGCGCCACAGTGCTGCCCCGTTGCTTCTTCGACAAGGCATTTTAAATGTCATTTATGTTTTAGTGTTCTGTCAATATTTGGTTTGTTCGGTTTCAGCAGGAGACAAAACCAGAGTGCCTCCTGAAGTGTCTCCATATTGAAGAACTTGTGAGAAATCTACCGGACCCAATGCAGTCCTTAGCAACATGTCAGTTCTGACAGAATATACAGTGTCTTACCTGGAGTTAGTTGTACAGGTTCTTTTATGCGAGGGGAAAAGACTGAATAGTCTTTCAAGACAGGAGAATGTTCCCTAAGTAAATGTTTACGTTGCCTCACTTCCTCATGTAAAACCAGTGCAGTCTGAATAGGGTTTTCGTTTCTATATCCTCTTCATAATGTGTTTGATGTAGCGTATCATGTCCTATGTGTGGTCTTGAACAAACTGCAATTCTTTGGTAAACATATTGTCTGTTTGCTGGGGTCTTCCCCCATTAGTTGTGTTTGGCTAGCATCTTCATTGTTCTTTCCACCGGTGGCTGCATTGCATCCTGGGTCGATGACCATAGTGCAGGATTGGGTTACAGAATTGAGGTGTGTCACGCCACCAAGAAATATCCGACCACACTGGAATGCATTATTCATTATTTCAAAATTGTTTCTTGAAAGTCAATAAAGAGTTTTTTTTTTTTTTCTTCTTCTTCTTTCTGGATTACTGGACAAGGAGGATGAAAAAGCTGGTGACTGCTGTATCAGCGATCTGAACCTGTTTGTCCGCCAGGCAGAAGACACCTAATCGGAGTGGCGTGCTCGCCCTTGCATATTCTGATATTGCGCGCGTGTGGGTTGTTCTAGCTTGGTATCATTATCATTAATATTTCAGCAAAGGTGCTTTGCTGTGGTTTATTGATCAATTGATTATTTACTCGGCTAAATGCTGCACTCCTAACTGCAGTGGGTCTTGGCTAAGATATGCCATGCTATAGTCTGGCTCAGCGTGTTTATGCCTCATAAATAATTCCTGTGTCTTGTGCAAACAGGCACTCCAACCCGCAAGTGCAGAACATCCGCCACGTGGCTTCAGAGCTGGAGTCGGTACGCTCCGGTGGCAAGAGTGAAGCCAACTAAAGCAGTCTAAAAAGACATCCATCAGATTCCGACTCCACTTTTGTTTTCTATGTATTAGAACAACAGTTTGTGAACGCTGAGAGCCCCGTTGTGAGCTGCGCTAACAGAAAACCTGATTTCAGATTGCTGAAATCGGTCTTGAAAGCCTGTAAAGGCAATAACCGAGACTGTCACCCACACAGCAGCTTGAAAACAGAAAAGAGATGTTCTCTGAAAATGTCTCTTCGAGGTTTGTGTAAAATGCCAGTCTGCCCAGTTGCGCTGGAGCTCTGGTCTTGTATTCTCACCCCTGTGCCACATGTTCCTCTCAGCCAGACCTCTGCATTCTTCAGACCTGTTCTTATTCATATGCCTCCTGTATGCCTCCTCCTCACTTCCCCCTGAGTGAAAAAACAGCCTGCTGGTGGCCAGGATGGGCCTCAAATGCAAAACCGGATCGACTGACAATCCTATCTGTAAACGGACCTCCGCTGCATGCAGGAACAAAGTCCGGCTGATTTATTGTCCCCTGGCCGGAGGGGCACCACAGCATGACAAAACGCCTCCCGTTGTGCAGAGGCCAGCGCGTGGGATGTACTTTCAGACCGGGGTCAAACTGGGATAAAAAGGCTTCTGTTCCAATCAAGAGGATTCAAAGAGCATGAAACATTTGGCTTTTTGGCCTAATTGATAGTATGACTCGCATTCGCTTTCTGAAGAAGAGGATCAGCAGCAGTTGCTGCGGTTCATCTGTGGAGTGCTTTTAAAGCTGGTAATAGGATTTAAGCGATGAAGGTTTCAGTGTTTTTTCGTTCCGGTATAGAGGGGTTTTTTTTTTAAGCGTGCACTTGCATGACGTGCATATTTGTATAGTTCAAATATAGAGCACGTAAAAATAATCAGAGGAAAACGCCACAGTTTGTACTCTCACACTTCTGATGGAGTCTGTGGGTGCAAATCCATTATCTTTTGTTTTAAATATTTATTCATACAAAAAATAAAAATAAAAAAAAATCATCAATCGTGCTTCTGTGTCTAGACATATTTACTCAGATTGTGTAACTGGCGTTATTGTTTTGCTTAATCTCGGCGTCGGATTCCCACGGAGAAGCTGAAGCGTAATGCACCTCCTGGTTACAAACTTCACCGGCTTGATGAATTATGATTAGTTTCTGACTGGAAAACTGTGGGAAACTTTGGGTCCTGTGATGTCAAAGGACTTGCGCGGTGATGCAGTAAATACGGCGAGATTTAATCACTCGAATAAAGCAAAAATCTGATGAAAAACTTTCAGTAAAACCTGTGGTTTGAAAAGAACTATTGGTGAGTAAATGAGATTCATCACTGACAGCAACCAGGCTCCCAAAAACTGTTGTTATTGACTAGGGATATTGATGAAAAGGCAAGACGTCTGACCGGCTATGGCTCACCCATCATCAAGGGTTTGCGTTATCTTTAATGTACGGGGGAAAAAAGAATTTAAAAAAAAACAAAAAAAAACCATTCAGGTTGATCTTTGATGCTAAATTTCTTGAGCTCAGAGCTTAGACGTACACTTCTGTTCTCCTCTCTTCCTTCTGGCTTGTTTATATTTAATTAAATGTGGGGTTTTTTCCCCACTTTTAGCGTAGTGTCCTAAGCGCACAGCACGTCTTTTTTGAAATTCTCCTTGGATCTACCTTCTGAGGTGTAAGAGCAAAGACGAGCAGACTAGCAAAGACTCGACTTTATCCTCATGTTTGGGTTGTAAGACAGCGCTCTGCCTTGAGCTGGTGATTTATGAGCTGCTGTAACGTAGGTGTATATCACTCAGCTCAGCTCATCTTGCTCAGGCAGGTTGTTTTATTGGTTCTCGCACCTGCTATTGGTGATAACTTACCTGCAGACATAATCCACCACTGGGGAATTGTTATTACATTCCTTTCAGATTTGCTGTTAACAAGATAACACAGATGTCTTGGATATAAAAGTGACCCCCTTTTTGGTGATCTTGTGTATTAGGCGTAATTCATGAGCTCTCGTTGGGATGAATAGCGGCACGTGAAAGACGGCCATCAATCACAGCGAGGTGTTTTGCATACTGAAATGTTAACGGTGCGACCGAGCAGTGTCCTGCGGCTAGATCGTTTCACGTCACCAAAGAGAAGTTGTCCAAGCTTGCTGCCACTATGCCGAGGAGCGTACCTGTCTGAGCTGGATTCTAGTTTTACAACCTGAAAGTGCAATGTTATCGGCCTACAAAGCAAATGGGAGGGGAGGGGGGGGCTGATAACCTTAAGACAAAGTATTTGACATTTCAGATGCCTATGGCGATGGGTTGAAAGCGTTCTCCTATGTTGAACCGAGGAAAATAAGAAGTAGTCATTGAATTGAGTGGCAGGAAATAGTGTAGGGCAGTAGTGTCCTTGGTGAGTCTTTTTTTTCTTTAGCTACTGTGGCATGAAATAAAGTGGACCCTAGAAATTGCATCCTCCTTATAACATGACAACAAACCTATTATACCAAACAGCTCTCAGCTCACAGATCTTAGAGCTTTCAATTCATCTTGCATCGTCCATTATTCAAAGACCGCTATTTTTGGTCATGAAGTAACAAAAATTGGGGTAATGACCCAAAATCTTGGTAGTTATCCCCAGGGGATGTGACATAGTCTGACGAAATGAGATGCTGATCTCAGCCTTGCTCTAATTTATTACACAGATAATGCAGTGATCGTTTTTTCAGTCTTCTTGGTGAGGGTAGTTTAAACATGGGATGCCATTGGATCGATTTTCCTATTAAAAGAGGATACTACTGTATATGAAAATCTGGTAGCAAGTGTTATGTGTTGTAGGTGTGCGCATGCTTAATAAATTGCAAAGCGATGGAGGAAGGATCTGAGAGAAAAAAAAATATAATAGGAACAAGCGACGCGAACATTTTGGAGTATTTATAGTTCTGTACAAGCCATCCCACTCACCCTGCCCTTGTGTGTTTTCCCAAGCTTGCTAATGTTGCTTTTATTGCATTGAGATGAAAAACATCCACCCATGACAATGTTAATTTCATGGTAGCCCGAGTTGGTTTGTACCGAATACAAAGCTCCTGACCCTCTCTTTGTGTGTGTTTGGATTGGCCTATGGCATGGGTGAAGTTCCTCACGCTCTCGTTATTACCGCATCAATTCCACCTACAGGCCGACGTTTTGAGTAATTTCCTGCCAAACCGATATATGACAGTTGTAGCGAAATAAATTGCGCTGGGACTATTTGCAACTGAAAAAGAAGGTCCTTTCCTTCGCTTGATGTCCGTTGCTGTCTTACCATCAGTGTAAGGTTGTATGTAAATTTGAGTTAAATCTGGAGTCGAAATCATTAGGACATTTTCCCACTTCTGAATTGATTTGTACTGTTGCATTATTTTTTTCTCGCCAAATTACCTGTCTTACTTACTGAGATGTTTTTCATCTCAGCAATATGCTAGTGTATAAATTATTCATATATGCAAATTGGCTTTTTTTTTTTTGATCCACCAAATTGAAAGAGCACATGATGAAGAATGACATCTTGCCTGATCCGCATATGGTAATGTCCTTATACCGGGCGAGCCTGCGGTTTCTGGGCCGCACTGTAGCCATTTTTGGAATCCGAACTTTCCTCGCAGAATAAATGCAGCGCACAAATGGACCTTCAATCAAGAGATGTCTTTACCCTCTAGTCCTGCTTTCGTAAATGGAGATGGTATTTTGAAGTCTGAGAGGCACTTGCCTTTTGTTCAGCATGTTTGCCTTCTAAAGCAAAGTGCACTGTGGAATGCACAAGGACCACTCCTCCTTCATCATAAAGCTTTGTTGTCCAAGGCACAATAAAACGACTTCTGAAAATAAACCATGAGCAGAAATGATCAAATGGCCAGATGTTGTGATGCTGTATATTTGTTTGTTCTTATTATTTTGCAGCAATTGAATGCGTGTACGACCCTGCAATTTTCGAGACTTTTTTTTTTCTTTTTCAACAGCAGTAATGATTCTTATGAGAAATAAAGCAGTGGTCCTTGAGAGTTCTTCACGAGCACCGCTGGGGAGGAGAAAGTTTTCTATTATTGAGCCGTAGGCATTCTCATGGGAAGAAACCGTAGACAAAGGCTTGGGAAGCAAAGCCCACTGGCCACAGCAGAGGACCTCCCCGTAGGCATTCGCAAAATATGAATGTGGCCCTTTCAGACACCGAAGTTGGGTGATGACCCATACTTGGCGAAAAACAAAACCGTCCCCTAACTGCCAATGCTGCTTCCCACTTCCCCTGCCACAAACGGAGATCATGTTTTACATCATTTTCTTTCTTTCTTTTCTTTGCCAGATGCCAAATTATGTGCGTTTCATTCAAATGTGATGTACATTGCAGATCTGTTTTGATTACTTTCTATGATGTCTTTTGTTTTTAGCTGCCTTTTGCATGCCTTTGTTTCGCATGTAGCCAGGCTCCACACTTGGCTGGAAACATCAGACTGCTATTTACACCGCTATGGGTTTCGCAGTCAGCCGCAGAGTTTACTGAATTTGTCCTTTAGGCTGGGCAATGCAAGCTCCAGATTACAGCAGCTCCATTTGGACATCACTCCTCATTAGCACTGCTCCAGCCCAGCATGGAAGACCGTGCTACTCATGGTAGGGCCAGCACGACAGGCAAACAGGTTCTGACAAGAGCCGTCTTGGAATCCCCGGCCAAGGCGATGTGGACTTTTTGGTGTTGGCAGTCACAGGATCCCGTCGGCCCCTCAAGAGGCCAGAGGTGTGCGGTCTCACAAAGAATGTTCCCCTGACTGGAAAAGGCATCACTAGAGCTCCCTTCTTTTTTTTCCCCCCTCACCTCTCCATTACTACACAAACATGATACAGGACTTACTCAGCTAATAATAGTAATAATATTGTGCCAGGATAAAGTTTCATGTTACTTTCAAATCTTGTTATGAAAGGCGCCGTTGGACATTAGCTCTTGAATCACCTTGACCTAAAAAGTGCGATGCAGCAGCGCTTTAGTCCTTTAGTCTGTCCAGCTCTCTCACCCCCTGCTCAAACAGATCAGCTTCAACCTAGATACAGCTATCGACAGCTAGTTAGCCGTGCCAAGCCATTACTGAGCACTGTTGCTTTCTATAGCTGCAGTGCTCTGTTCGCGCTGTCTACTATTAGCAGGTTGGATTTCTCATTACTATGACTTTGGATTTTGGTGGAAAATGGTGGGTAAGAAAAAATGTAGCTGTTTTGGTTTTAGGAGCTAAAGGGAAATCTGATGTGGCGATTATTGGAGTTTTTTCTTCTATTAAACGCCATTGCAACTGTCCCGCTGGGATGTGAGTGCAGCTCAAAACCTCTAACTCCTCATGGGAATAACAAGAAGAAAACGACAGCAGCAAGCAAGACATTAGGACCAGAACTCATCATACATCACCCCAAAATGAGTCCAGTGTTGCAAAAGTTCATTCCAAGTTATAACAGTTTGAAACTAGAACGTACCAAAAAATGATCCACATATCATTTTTCGAAATTTGCTTTAAATCCATTCCTTCATCTATAATGTATGTGGCACAGAATGATTATACAGTAAACCAATCTATAAATATGACTAAACATGACAGCTCTCTGGTTGTTATGCATTAATGCTCATTTTTTCCAAACTTGATTTCGTTAAAGTTCTTCACTAAATTCTTCGGATTGGCTGCACCAAATTATGTCACATTACATTACCGTCATTTGGCAGACGCTCTTATCCAGAGCGACTTACATTTTTATCTCATTTATACAACTGAGCATTTTGAGGTTAAGGGCCTTGCTCAAGGGCCCAGCAGTACTTGGATTTGAACTCCCAACCTTCCGATCAGTAGTCCAACATCTTAGCCTCCTGCCCCGCCCCGCCCCGCCCCGCCCCGCCCCGCCCCGCCCCGCCCCCTGTCCCAAAAAATTCCACAGATGCCTCCTTATTCTAAAGACAACTAACAGTATATTATATTATGACCAGCTGAACACACGCCCCATATATACTATATTTCATTCTCAGCGTATTTAATGTGTTTCAAGATGAATATTTCCCATCTCCCTCGCTGACCCTCATCACACAGTTTCTTGCAGATGGGTTTCCGAAAAATCTTCACGGAAAGCTAGAGCCATGCGTCACACTGACGTGCTCTACACACCTGGCTGCTGCTTTGCACTGGGATCGTCTCTGCTCTGTTTATCCATTAATGCCATCTAAAGGCTTATCTTGTTATTTTTATGTTTGTTCGTTTAGCTATCATTACCAAGTTTTAACTTAAGCTCACTGTCTGGATCCTTTTTTAGATACTTTAGCTCGTGCACAGGGTTGGAGGAATCCCCGCGGCTGCTCTTTGTCTTCCTAATGAGCATTACACCTCGGCGTGCTCTGAACCTTGTCCTTGTAGCGTGCTGCCGGGGTGCTGTTTCTGTGGTGTTGCATTTGCAAGGTTTTTCACCTGCAGTTGTAAGTTGAAGAATTTGGCTGATATCTTTGACTGGTTCTTATGGGGATTATAGTGCAATTTTTTTTTTCTTTTGCTTGCGCATCGGTATGCTTGTTTGTTGTGACTTTTATTCTGTCTTTTGGTTGAGGTTCATTTCTTTTTTGTGCTTTCGACTGAGACTGATTGTGGGGTGTAAAAGCTATATATTAAGCAATACTTGATCATTTTCAACATTAATTATTCAATGAATCCTTAAAGAATTGTTTTTTTCCCCCGAGTGCACTGTTTACTACCATCCGGTTATACTCATTACAGGTAACAAAAATATACGTCACAATTAGTAGAATACGTTTTACACAATATTTATGATGTACACGCTTGCTAAGAAACTACTAACTGCTGGAAGAAATTGCTTAATGATGCTTTGATGTAATAATGATTTTTTTTTTTTTTAAAGGAGCATTTTGAAGTTTGAAACATTCAATTAAAAAGTTTTAACATCAAATCAGCTGCTTCAGTAGTGTGTAATTTGTGACCTTACTTGTATAAGGCTCTCCCTTCACAACTCAATATTAAAATAGTCAAATTTTACTGGTACTGTCACAGATTGTTAAACAAAAAAAGCAAGCCACATCACATTGCCCAGTCCTAGTTCTCATCAGCGCCTGACTTTAGGCACGCATGACTATGACAAAACTGCGGATATTTTTACAAAGGAGCTCCTCTTTAAAAAAAAAAAACCCTGACGGAGCTAAGCATGGCAGACGTTTCGGTTTTTCACCCCCGGGTTGGAGAATGATGTTGATTTTTCCATGTCTGTGGTAGTGAAATAATCCTGCATACATCTCGGGTCTCGTGTATAAGCTTTCTCCACAGCAGGATCAGGAGTTGATTTGACAAATGGCTTACAGAGAATAAAATGGACCTGAATAAACAGAAAGGAGGATGAAGATGCCTGCCAAAACGAAGGGTGGAATTATTACCACGTTGTGCGGCGAATTTTAATGTGTCGATGACGGGTCGTTCATTTACACGAAGCTTTTGCTTATTTAGCTTGCTTTCCGTATTGTTCGATTTTTTTCTTTTGCTCTTTTGTGAATAGCGCAAAGCATTCCTTTTGCCCTTGACCTGAGACTCTCTAATTGTAGAGCTGTGTTTGGCAGCATGTCGAACCGTGCACTGAAATCCCTTCGTCTCCATCTGGTCGGTGAGATGGCAGGTGGACACGGTCACCACAGGCAGCAAAACAAGGCAGCACGCCAGCTATAAGCATCTGATCAAAGAGGGAAAGCACTGCAGTGAAGGAGGAAACGTTTCAGAAGGAGAAAAGCTTCAGACAGTGCTAGTCAGAAAGCCCGCACGAGAAACTGAAGAGTTGGGAAGAGTTTAAAGCGTAATGAATTCTCAAATCTGATCGGGGAATCTGAAGGCAATGATTCGTTTTCTATAACGGCGGCTCGGCATATGTTAACGCACTGTTCTGAAATGCAGCATTATTTGGGTATATCTGTGCTTCAGAAGAGAAGCCTGTCAGACGGCGACTGGTTATTCTGTAGCTGTTGATGTTTTTTTTTTTGTTTTTTGTTTTTTTAATTTCCTTTTTTTGGCACTCAGACTGTCCATACTATCCATTCTATGCCGCATCAGATTCTGCTACCGCACCCCTGGTTTCCTTATTGTCAGGTTTCCTCGTAGAACGTATCTGTTCTCCATCGCAGTGTCTGTCTTTTTGACATGGGAGCGTCCCCGGGTCTGCGTGCATCTGTTGTTTTTCTGTTGCGGTCTTAATTGCCTGCGGTAATTACGAGTGCCTTGGGGAACGATTGGAGCGCGGGGTAGAAAAGCATGTTGTCGCATACACCTTGTTCCATCCGTTACAGATTTTAATTACAGGCCTGTATGTTTCCACACACACCACAAAGGAGACTAATGGCGCTTGCCAATACTCCCCCTGTGTACACACACTCACCTTCTGTAAGGGCAGTGTGTGTGTGTGACTCACAGTAAGACATCACGTTGTAGGGCAACCAAGACTGCGTCGTAGATGACTGATAAATGGGTTAGCGCGTGTGCATGTGCGTTGTCAGGGCCAGAGCAGACAGCATGAACCTCGGTGGGTGTGTGTGGCCTCCGGGGGCATCCATCCGGTGCTGTCTCTTTCTGTTCTGCCCTGCGGTTTCGTTGGGTTTTTTTAAGCCTTCCGCAAACAAATTCGGACGCCCCCACCCCGGGTCGCTCTGCCTGCTGGGTGAGAGCAAACAAATCGTTCTTTATGTCTCGCTCCGTCATTTACTTTTCCTCTCTCCTTTCTCATTGTTTGTCCCGTCCCCCTCTACCCACCACATGCCCGCCACTTTGAGACTCTTGGTCTCGCCATGCTTTGTTATGATGGAATATGGAACTCTCTCTTCTTTTGTGTTGTATATTCCGTCTTTCTGCTCATTGCGTGTGGTGCACGTCCTCGATCCCCGAATCCACAGGAGGAGGCTGAATCGTTTCCTGCCTTTGTCTCTATAGTCTGGTCATCGCCTCACGTACACGCTCTCCTGGGCCGTCTTTGTTTCGCGAGCGTTGGGCTATTTAGTAAACACCGCACAATTCCCCAGCAGAATGTCATGAATTTTAAATAAAAAGCACTCGATGCAAGCACAGCCTTCCTCTTAATGGCGGCTTGCTTTTAGAATTTAATTAAATCGCCCGTTTGTGCTCCAAATGGACTCGTAATAATTATGAAAAGGTTCAGGGTTTTTATTGGTTTTATCTCCGCGCGGCGCAACGTCCTTCGGTTGAAAACGGCATCCCGTATAATCGATATGGCCTTGCGCAGTTCCATCGCAATCCATCATCCTGATCCAAGGACGGACTCTGGGTTTAAGTGCAGCTCGAGCTTGAAGGTGAAAGTGTGAAAGGCGGGCACAGGTGCTGAAAGATAAATGACCTTCAGAAAGCTGGATGGCTCCGTCACCGTTCAGTACACACACTTTCATCCTCTCGTTACACACACACATGCAATCATGCTGCACTTCACACTCCCCTGGCAGGAGTAGGAGGTTCAGCCCGTTTCTTTTAGAGATCTTTCAAGGCTGGCTTGTCGGCTCAGGAGGTGATGAATGTTGACGGCTGTCCACCTGGGGCCCCTTCGTGCAGTCACTGAGCAAGCGGCGAGATACGTGAGAACCTCTGCCCTTTTCTCCCTAAAGCAATGTGCGTGTGCAGAGAGTTTCAATTCAGTTCAGTTTTCTCTGCTGGTCCAGCCATCACACAACAAGCATAAGGAAACTGCAGTGAACATACAAGCGATTCATCTTTTATTTTTACTTCGTGAAGTGGCTTAGTATTCGTATTATCTATTTGTACACTTTAAAGCAAAATATTCAGTAATTACTGTAAATAATTCAGTCGCTACAGAATAATGTTGGATTAATGTAGAGTATATTACAAGGGAGAATCAAAAATTAAATGCAAAACACATTTAATGGCTTTAATAGAAGAAACCGCGAGAAACTGAACACATCACGTTTCCACATGGTCCCCATGAAAGGCAACGCATTACTTGTATCATTCCACTAGCTTCTGGATTCCCGCAGAGAAGTTGTTCTTCAGCTGCTCCCGAAGCCAGGTGAGCACCGCTCCCTTTACTTCATCAAGAGATGAGACCGTGCAGCGCCTCCTTCAGTGGACCGAAGATGTGATAATCGCTCTCACCAGATCAGGGGCTGTAAGGAGGACGTGGGAGATGTCTGAACCAGTCTCGACTGTCGCTGCTGCTGTATGAGGACGTGCATTGGCATGGTGCAGCAAGACTGTTTTGGACAGCATTCCTCTTCTTTTGCTGTGAATTGCAGGTTTAAGTTCATTTCCCAGCAATACACAGTAATCTGCACTGTTCACTGTTTGCCCACGTGCTTGGAAATGCACCAGAATAGACCCCTTCATGTCCCAAGAGAGCATTAACACGATTTTCTTGGGCGAGAGCTGACTTTTGAATTTCTTCTTCACTGGAGAAGATGGATGTCTCCACTCCATGCTTTTGTCTTTTCCTCTCGGGGTTGTCGCGTAATTAAAAAATTGCCTTTCCTTTTGAATTATATACATGATATGATTGGTTTAATACCCATACTCATCTTGACTGTAACTGTCCTGATTTTTCTTGAAAATGATCTCTGTAAGATATTCTGAAGAGGCTTTGAATAAAGCTTCCAGCTCCTCAGCTCTGTGCTGGGATTCAGTTGTGCCTCACGGTGGCCACATTAGATAAAACGAATAAAAGTTAAAGGTCCACTGTGTAGGGTTTCTATTAAGTATCTATAGGAATTATATA
>JAQMCW010000036.1:7047936-7058028 GCA_030068335.1 Chrysichthys cranchii | reverse complement strand
TATATAGCAATGTTGTGTTTTCTAATCATGAAATGATTTCTTAAACAGCTAATTTTCCCCCCCATTGCTCTGCCTACATCATATGAATATACATGTCAACATAGACCTTCTCTTGATTTCGTTTCAGTCAGTGTTTAATTTTAATCAATATAATCTTCTGTAATTTCCAGGATAATTTATGGCTACTCAGTGACATTCAGAACTCTCCATTAGAGCAAAGATCTCCGTCATTCAGTAATAGCAAGCTGTGGCTTGAGAGGAACTCATCTAGAAAACTCTACATGAGTTAAAAAGATCAAACTTGGAACACATATTAAGCAAATAAAAAAGGGAAAGATCAATGTTGACAGTTTGACAGGCGTAACAGTTAATATCCTTAATGCATGGCTCAGATTAATGAGATGTCATACGTAACTATATTGGGAAGAGCGCACGAACGTGCACGCTTCTATTTGCGCGTTAACAACAAGAACCCTCTGGGGTCAGCTGTGATGCACAAATATGTTATATTGGTGTTAATTGGTGTGAAAAGTTTTGTAAATGACATTTTGCAGCAGGGAACTGTGACTTGTCAGGAAGCTGCCTTATGTTCACATCCCACTCATAGGCCTCAGAATTCAGCACTGAAATATGATGCTTTAAAATCTAATCTGGAGGTGGTGTGGTTTTTTGTTGTTGTTTTTATTTGTGACTCAAACTTTCTGTACTGTCATTTCATCCAAATTCAAATAAAAACAACTGGATCTTTTTTTTTTCTTCTTTTTTTTTTTTTAAGTAAATGCACATGGAAAGCCCATGTACACCATGGTGCGGTCCACATGAGGTATACAAGCTCTCCACTTCACATGATTGGTTCATCTTGTCCTGTGACGTCCTGTTTCCTGTTGCTTGATGGCAGGGAAAGGGCTGTTATAGTTAATGGAGAGGACTGAAAGCCTGATGTACAAACTCAGACCAAAAATCTTTTTTTTTTCTTTTTTTTTTCCCCCAAAAAAGTGCTGCTTGTTGATGATGACATGCTATGCATCCAAAAAAGCACTGCTCTACACCATGGTGGGGAAGAGGGGATTACACTTTTGAGCCATGGTTCTGGAGGAATTCTTCCATGTGAAAGCAAACGTGTGATTATGATCCCCTCCTCCAGTCAAGCCCAGAATCAGCCTCAAGTATTCGGGCCAAGTGTGAAAACACCCTTAGACACCAAATATCTGGTCTGGATATTGTTTCCTTTAAGTGCGATTGATATTTTTCACCAGAGTCAAAATCTTCTAAATCTTGCTTGCATCTTTGCATTATGTAAACCAGACCAGTAATTAAATAATTAAATAGTTCATCCATCACTGAGTTCTGCTGATGACCATTGGAGAGGTTTTTGTTAAGATAATAAGTGGACTGAGGCCTCAAGTCTATTAAGTAGTTAATTTTCACTTTGCACAAATGCTTAGCCTAATTGCGAGGCTATAGAGATACATTCACCCCATTTTAATATCTGACACTCGGCATTGCCCGCAAGCACTTTGCCTTCATTCCTCTGAAATACGAGCACAGTGCGAACGCTCGTGCAATTTTCTGAGGCTGAATGAGGCCTTATGTGTTTGCTCGCGTGAGAACATTTTCACTGATGGTCTGTCATTATGCATTTTCGATGGGCACCGCTCTGGCACTGTGGCATACATCATTTGAAGTTTGCACTCAATTTATTTGTATATAGAGGCTTGCTTGATGTATTCCCATTTCATATTTAAAATCAAATTGTACTAGAGCTATATGAAGATGGATTAATGCTGTGAAAATGGCTGCGGTGCTGATATATGAGTTTTCGGTGCCCCACTTTGTCTGTGAAATCTTTTTCTAAATGAGCTAAACCATGCATTTACCAGCTGTGGTATTATTCTGCTTTTTATTTAATGTTTTTTTTCCTCCCCAAACCACTTTCCACCCCCAGTGCTTGAAAGGAAAATGCTCTCTGAATTAAAAAAAAAACAAAAAAAAAGCGGGTTTTCCCCCCCTTTCTTATAATTGGTCCATTTTGCACTTCATCTCCAAGGATATTATCCTCACATGGCTGCTTCATAAAAGCTAAATTGTTTCATTTTAAACTGATTGAGGCTGAATTACAAAAAGCTGAGAATAGGGGGATGAAAAAGCCTCTCTCCCTCCTACTGGGTTTTGCTAAACCACTTATTTCAAGCTAAACGGGATTATAGACAAAGGGGACAGTGCTCGAATTCCTCAGCAGGCCGCCGTGGCAGCCCCGCTCTGCACGTCTCACGCTTCAGCTTGCGTTTTCAAGAGTTTTTCATTAAGGATCCGGTCCTCATTATGGAGATGTGCAAGTTTGTTTACATGGGAGTTGATCTTCACCGAGATCTGAACTCAGAGTGCCCTAGCATCCTTGGCCAGCAGACGTTCTCCGGACACATTTGGGGTTTTTTTAGATGTTTTGTTTTGTTTTGATTTGTTTTGTTTTTAATTGACCATTTTTTTTGTTTTGTTTTGTCTTTTGTCTGTTTCCTTGCTGTACATTTTTGGAAAGTGAGCGTTTAAGTGCTCAGCGGGACATTGCGTGCAGAGCCGTTATTAAAGAAGCTCTGTTTGCATGCATGTGTGAGTGATCGTGTGTGTGTGTGTGTGTGTGTGTGAGTGTGTGAGTGATACTGTTCGGAGGAATAAATCTGTTCTTTAAGTATAGACATGTAACTAGTGAGTCTCGATCACGCATATGGATGTGGTTACCAGTGCGGAGGTTCTCTGTATGCCAGAGACCAGACAGACTGCAAATGACACAGTTGTTTGTCGTCGTCCCCGTGTGTGTGTGGCCATGTTTTTATATCTTGCTGGGGACAAATGTCCCCACAAGGATGGGAATATTTGAAAGTTTTGACCTTGTGGGCAAGTTGGGCTAGTCTTGATGCAGGAAAAAGTGCTGCTTCTTTTTTTTTTTTTTTACACGCCAAAACCTGCAGCTTTTATTTAAAAATCTAAAAGAACCAACAGGTTTTCTTTTGGTTAGTGGGATTAAGATCATCAATGAGTTGAATTAATAATGTGTTGAGGAGTGGTGTGTGTGTGTGTGTGCGTGAAGCAGATGGTAACCATTGCTACGATAATAATGATTATTACATGAACATGACCTTGAATTAAATGATCTCACACACACTTATGTTAAGGGACGTCGCTAGAGAGGAGATGAATCTCTCTGGAACGGAGAGTCATGCTTAGTGTTTCCGACCTTGTTCTCGACATTTATTTATCACACAAGATCACATAACTGCACATCACATAATCTAAGAACAGTGATAGAATAGTGCACCTGTTAAACCTCTAATTTGACCGAATCCCTCCTCTCTCACACGTATACAAATCCCTGTATCTGTGTGTTTTGCCTAAACGGTGCAAGCGCTGTATTAAAATCCCGCTGGGCCCCACGAGCCGACACAATCCCAGACCTATAGTCTCCTCGTAAATCTGCCAAGGATCCTGAGTGGCATGCGAGTATTAACACGGTCTCATGACCTCGCTGGCACATGGACAGCGTTCTCTCCCAACTCCACACACTCACTTAGCGAGACCAGCATTAATATCTGCTAGGTGGATTTTCTGGATGAAAAAACACCCCCGGCTCTATTAGTACACCATCTGACAATCATGTGAAGTAAAGTCAGTTATTTGGGGAGTACGGTGTGTAGTATAGCAAAAGCTCTGAAGAGACACACTCACCCTGGGAAAACCCTTTACATGCTGAAACTCTGACAGGTTTTTTAGGGACAGCTTTTAAACATCTTTCCAGCTTTTAACCAACATGATATTTACAGGAAGAAAGCGTTCAAGTTGAAGTGTCACTGTTTATATGTACAGTGTATATGTGTCTTCTTCTTTTTCTTCTTCTGCTGATGCTTCATTACAGTGCAGTAATCGTATCCTCCCTTTATTTATATATACATTTTGTGTCCTCTGCACTGTAGTATCAGTAGAACAGAGCTAACTTTAGGATTGCAAGCATTTCCTTATAAAAATAAGAAAGAAAGAAAGAAAGAGTAATGTTTATATCTAAAATAAAAATTAGATTTTGGTCATTGGAGCCCTCATCGTATTCTAGATATAATAAGCATTTGTGGGTTTTTTAAGTAACATATTAAGTAATAGACCGTCTTTAGATATAAACCATCATGGACGCTGTCGGATATACTCGCAGATAGAGATATACTGTATTGTATGTACATCACAGTGTCAGTGTCCAGGATCTGATGAAAGTAATTATATAAGCATTGCAACTGAATTTATATATATATATATATATGTCTCTCTCACACACACACACTGGAGATCAAAATTAGAGAACAATCTACAATTTCCTAAATGTCAAGGTCACTACGTAGTCCTATGTGGAAATGATCCAAACAGGAGTAAAAGAGCAGGATTTTAACTATATGTCATGAGTTACATACATTCAGAAGCACAGGATAAGAAACTTAAATGAGATATTTGGAAAAAGAAGAAGAAGAGTGGACCAACATCACACCAGAGCTGTGTGAGAGATTAGTGATGTCCTGTGGCCGCAGATGTGCTGAAGTCATTCAAAGCAGCGGCCTGTCCACTTCCTGTTAATTTTTGACCGTTGTAACCTTCAGAAAATTTAGTTGTGATCTTTCTTCCTGCTCCAGTCATCGCTGTTCTCTAATTTTGATCATTGTTGTTTTTCAAATATGCAGACAAATGCAAGCATGCCTGCATGCTGATGTGACTTGTTATTTTTGGTGAAACAAAGAGCCAGTCATTTTTTCTTTATAAAGATGTATCTGATTTTTTTCATAGGAAGAATCTTGCTACAAGGCAAGTGATATAGCCAGCCACTGTGCTCACTAGATAGCTCAATGGGTAACTTGGCAGACAACTGAATAATGTACGCTAACAAAGTGCTACAGAAACCACAAAATGGTACAGCTTTGATGGATAAACTATACCATCTGTGAACGAAATGAAATCCAACGTGGTTGAATTGTCACTGTTGAAGCCTCGTCCTGTCCATATGCATACACTAGCTATATATTTATGCTCTTGTAGAGACCTAGCCAGCTACTGCTTCACTGTTTCACTCGGAAACATTTGGGGCCTGGAATGTCTGGGCGATGAGCGAATCACTTTGTGTTCACAGCCCTAGCGACTGACTGTCAGTGATGGGTTACGAGTGAATTGCTTTCTGTGTATATGCCCCTTCAGCGTTTATTCATTTTTATAGCTACAATTCTGGGAACCTTTTACTAAGGTAAATCATTGGACTGGTGGAATCTGAGCTCCCTGGACATGTCTGGATCCTGTGTAATCATCTTGGGCCAGTAGTGTGTTACTGAATGTCACATAGTAATGCCTCTTAGTGATACAAATATAGCTTAGCATAGGCTAGGTCAGGGTGTTCTTTGAAGACTAATCTGTAGATGTGCCGTTCATTCCCATAGCATGCCTGTGCTACAGAGATTATCATATTAAAGGTAATTAATTTAGCATGTGTATTTATTTAGTAGCAAGCATGCCATGTCCTCCGTGTAGACATGCAGGTGCTAATCACATCAGTCCTCAAAGGCACCGAGTGGTAATTGGATTCTGTGGGGGGAAAACACACCAGAGCAGAAATGTTTTCCTGGAGCATGCCGGGCTTAAACGTTCGTGTATGTATTCCATATATATATATATATATATATATATATATATACACGCACACACACACACTGTGTGTATGCTGGGCCTTATATCATTACTTAGACTTAGCTTGCGTCCTGGTGTGCTCTACGCTTACTCAGGCTTCCTCTCAGCTGTAGAGTGTGGTTCTGCATTTCTCTTTAGTCTGCTTGTTCCGCTTGGCCTCTATAGCCTGCTGCTTAAATATGCCGCAGGGATGAATCTTTCACGTCCTCTTCTCTTCAGTGCATTTTTTTTTTTTTTTTGTCCTCGGGGGCTTGCACACTTCACCTGAACCCTGGCTGAGGTATGAAAACCTGGTCAGTCCCCCTAGTCGTGGCATTCTTTACTCTAATTAATTGTGTCATTCTGAGCTGATGTATTTGGCTTATTTTGTGGACGTATCACGATTACGACTCGCACCTTCAGCAGCACACGTGGCCAGTTTTGATTGATGCCAAATCGATATGTGTGATGCGTGTGGAACTTTCTTTGTGGGTGGGAAATAAATAGATGAAATAACAGAAGTAGTATATATTTCTCGCTTTACTGGAACACGTTTTATATGACGCTAGAAGTGCGTCAGGGTTCAGAGGAGGTTTTGCCATAAGGGAGATGTTCCCTACCTACGTGCTAGGCTAGATAATAAGATTGGAAAGCTTAGAGGAGAAATTGGTCTCTTTGAGAGATTCCCCTTGAGAGGGCTTTCCTGTCCACTCTGGGTAAAAACAAAGATGACAAAAGGACAGAGGAAATCAATACTGCGGCACACTGGGAAGTACTGGAAAGTACATAGGAAAATACATGGTCTTGCATCGTTGAGATCTCATCATAGTTGTCCCATAAAGGGTTAACATACTAAAACAGTGGAAATAAATGAGGAAGCTGGATAAATGGGATCATTGGGACAAGCAGATTTTGTTTCAGGTAGGAGTTGCCTCATGGAAAGGAAGGTCAAACAGCCAGAAAAGGAAAACAAACCCTACTTCCCATTGACTTCTGCAATACAAAAGTTCAAATGTTTAACTATTATATATGTTTGTGCATGTACTTCACACAAGGCAAGCCATTACCGTGTTAGTCATATTAATTAGCATGCCCAGATAATAGCCGTCACATAACTCTCCTCCTAGCACAACACGCAGTCAGCTTGCAACTCCACTCACTTCATTTCCCTTAGCCTGTATTCGTGCATTTATCTGTTCGCTATCTGGGTTTTTAGCCTTGTCAATTAGGTTTCCAGGCAACCAACCGAGATACTGGGCAGCACAATGGAGCTTCCACTTGCCTGGTGGGCTAGATAATGAATACATCATTTAACCACCTCTGTGACACCACTTTCTTAGAGCAGCTGATATGCTCTTCAGGTAATGAAATGAGCATACACAGATGCTCAGACAAATACAAACCAAGTGCAAAGTGATCACACAGCTCATTCATCTATAACCATATTTTCACTTGGATGAAGTTCAGAACATTAACTATATTTATAGGTGATATGTGGAGAATTAGGCTGGTTAGCACTCATCTGCTCAGGGTATTGCAACAGTCTGAACAGGAAGTTATAAAATCACTTGAATGCATGTCTGTATTATGAGCACTGAGACAGCAGGCAGTCAGCAGGGAACAATAGGAAAGTGGCCCCTTTTCCCTCATGGTGTAAAATGATCAAACACTCTATAAATACCATAATCATTTCCATGTTGGCAGGAGGACTGCATCTAATATTGGTGGAGTTGTGTGATGGATGGGTATCGATATGAACATTTGCTTGGTAAAGTCGGAGAAATCCAAGTGTAGGAAAAGACAACCATGCCATTGTCTTTTTATCATGAGATAAATTATGTACCAGCCGTCTACACCTTTTATTTTATGATTTCATCTCCAATAAAGCAAATGGGAAAAGACATGGAGCTCTACAATTGGCCAAGAATTTTAAACCGTTGGCACTGACTGCATAACCCTTTCAGCTTTCGCAGAATTAAAATGGACTGTTTTCTTCTTTTTATAATGCTGAATGACGTCATGGTGAAATCATACATAGCGTATAGCTCATGGTTGAACAATATGTGCATGTAAGCTACTTGTGTTCCAGATTGCACTCATGAGCTACAGCAGTTGTCGGGTCAAGGACAGGGTCTGGTCAAGATTTAAGCTCAGGTTTCATATTCACAAACCAACCATAAAACTACTTTGGCTGTATTTCTATAAATATTTCTCTTTGAGGTTGAAATTTAGATTTTCATTGCTATTTTCTCTGTACTTTAGAAGAAGAACATGCGCCTCCTTCTGAGTGTATTTCTTCTGGGCTCCTGGGGGATCTTCCTGCTGGGGTTCCGCCTCTACTGGATGGGCAACAAACCTCCGAACTTCTCCAACTCTGACAACCCTGCAGCAGACTGCCCATGTTTTCTGACCAGGGCACTCTCCTTCTTCTACCTGCCTGCCATGAATATGTGGCTCCTCCTTTGCCCAGACAGGTTGAGCTTTGATTGGTCCATGGACGCACTACCTCTTCTGAGAAGCATCACCGATTGGAGAAACCTCCATACTGTCGTATTTTATGTCACACTGCTGGCACTAGCGTGGTTTGGCCTCTGTACTCGAACATTTAAGGAGAAGGAGACGAATGGGAAGGCCCATGTAGCAAACGGAAAGCCCAGCACAAATGGACACAGTTGTCATTCTGATTACGAACACTCCATTCCAGACTCGAACCCTGTTCAGACAAACGGGGCCGATGGGACAAAAAAGCACTATATAGCTAGGACTTCTTTGCCCACCACTGAGAACGTAGTGGTTTTCTCATTAGGGCTGTTGGCCATCCCTTTCCTACCTGCCACCAACCTCTTCTTCTATGTCGGTTTTGTGGTGGCAGAGAGGGTCCTCTATATCCCCAGCATGGGCTTTTGTCTGTTGGTGGCAGTGGGGATGAGGGCACTCTGGATCAGACTAAGGACGAACTCATCCAGGACTCTGGTGATTGCCTGCAGTACTTCCCTGGTGCTGTTATTTGGAGTTAAGACATTTCTGAGGAACCAGGACTGGCATAATGAGGAGATGCTGTACAAGTCAGGGATAGCTGTGAACCCTGCAAAAGGTCAGTTATATCTTTCTATGCTTGTTTTTTTTTTTTCCTTTCACATGCCCCAGTGAGGACTTTATGTAAATCTGATTGACTCTGAATTGACAATGAAGCACTGGAACTTCACCGTGGTAATCCATCAGGATACCACCCTTAGTAATGTTTAGTCCAAACTCTTTGGATTCAGAAATAATACAATTCACAGTCCTAATTGAGAATTCACATGTAGCAATCACAGAAAGAGTTTGTAGTTTAATATAAAACAACAGAGGATGGGGCATAGCTATTGTGAATAAGTGAATACTGTAAGAAAACAAAAAACAAATAGAAGTTACCCTGCCTTTCTAAATACACATGATTTTTCTTGACCTATTGCAAACTGATGTTCACTGTGATTAATATAAACAAATGTGATTTAGATCAGGCTTTCTTTTATAAAAAAGTACAGGAATCTATGATGGGCAGATGCTGGGCTGAGGGGATTTGTATGTAGCCAGAAGTGTGTTTTGTTTCAAACTGTTATTGATTAAAAAAAAATTTTTTTTTTTAAATCCAACAGTGTATCTCTCTCTTTATTCCTCTGTAGCTTGGGGGAACCTGGGAAATGTCTTGAAGAACCAGGGAAAGATGGCAGAGGCTGAGCGAGCCTACAGGAACGCTCTATACTACCGCAGGAACATGGCTGACATGCTGTACAACTTGTACGTGAGCGTTCATCCTTTTGCTTAGGCCAGCTGAGGAAAACTCACATTGGATTCCTCAAAGAAAAAAAAATCCAACTTCCCTATCATTAATCATCCATCTGTCCCCTGCAGGGAGACTGCAGCTTTCTTATGAACCCCAGGAGTCCGTCTATTTATACATGGAATTCATAACACACTGTACTTAAGGTCTTGTAGCACACAAAATAATGATAACAGAGTAGTTGAGGCACTCCTTTGAATCACTCACATAGTGTTATACACCATATAGCATAGATTGATTATTGGTGTAGGACTATACACTGAATTATTAAAAGGCTTGAGCTAGACAACTTACCCAAGCATAGCACTATGCTAACATTGTGGGCAAGTATTTTTCTTATTTTCCATCCTTTTCCTTAATAATCTAGAAGCTGTCTAGATTTAGTAACGTGTCAAATTCACCAACAATCTAGCTAATGTTTTGCTTATTACTATAATGAAAATCAACCAAATTCAAGCCAGATTTTCTAAGAAACTTGTAATAATATAATATATAATATAATATAATATAACACAATATAAACCCCCCCCCCCCCCCCACGCAAAAGGTGAAACCGCAATCCTGCGAAGTCACATTAATTTTTACTA
>JAQMCW010000036.1:6980935-6991289 GCA_030068335.1 Chrysichthys cranchii | reverse complement strand
TGAAATACGATAGGTCACTCCGAGTTGCATATGCATGCTGCACGTGAAAATGTTCTTCTACCCCCATTGCCTGCATTGGCCATAGAAAGAACATAGATGGAAAAACGAGCAAATTAGAAAAAGCCCTTCAAATTACATCACTTTGAAAATTAGTAGACATGGCCTCACCCATCTTGGCCTGCAACCGTGCACAGGAAGACAGTTTTGATTTTGTGGCCGGGAGAGAGCAGAGCCCGTCTCGGCAGGTAGAAGCTAACTATTGATATTAACTATCACCTAAGCAGTCAGACGTGAATGTAAACAACCTTTGCAAACAAACTATCAAGCAAAGCCTTGCCATATTTGTCTTTACTGGAGGAATCTCTTTGCAGCACGCATTCTCTGCTTCTGTGGGCATTCTGGTGCAATTCCCACAAGTGCACCTAGCAAATTTAGATAGGTAGGTGTGTTTGTTTAGAACATTTAGAGCTTTATATAGGTGTGCTCTAACCAAATGGTCTTTAAATGATGGTACCCGGAATTCAAGCCGTAGGATTAGCAGGCTAGGTCAGTGGCTGAACTGCATTTAGCAGGGCACTAACCCTGTGTTGTAAAGTAAAATATCTACCAGAAAGATTGCAAAGTTGATAGTGTAAAGAAACAAGTCTTTACTTTAAAACGTTTCCAACAGTTTATTACAACTTAAAACACGATGACGATCACTACAAACGTTCACCTCTTTTAGGAGAAAATTTAAGTTGACATGCAAATATTACCATTCTGAAATGTTCGTCGACAAACAATCAGGACGCGGTTCTTCTGCTATCTCTCCTTCCTCCTCAGATTCAGGATCAAAAACATAAAGCTGTATCTCAGAAGACATTTTGTTCTAACCTTACAGTTTTCTGAGTTTTAGCAAGCGGAGGCAGGTCAACCCTTTGATGACCCACTGGAGGGAGCGTCATAGTGCTGTTAGCCAATCAGAGGCGAAACGTTTGCATATCATGAATATTCATGAGTAAGATCTGAAAGCCTGTCGTTCTTCCCTCACCCATTCCTTCACCAAACTAGAGCAGCCTGAAACAGGAGCACCAGAGCATTTTTTTCACCAAAACCAACTCACGGCATTCATTCATACTGCAAAAGTAATGAAAAAACAATGCAATGACACCTTTAAAGTATTCCACAATCTTTTTATGCCCTCTTTCACAGATTGGAGAGCCTCTGTCCATCTTTACTTAAAGACAAGACCCTTTTATAGCTAATCATGTTACACACCTGATATCAATTAACTTAATTAGTTGCTAGATGTTCTCCCAGCTGAATCTTTTTAAACTTTCTTGCATTTTCAGCCATTTGTTTCCCCCGTCCCAACTTTTGTAGCAGGCATCAAATTTGAAATGTGCACATTTAGTGTATAAAGGTGTACAATTTCCCAGTTTGAACATTTGTTATGTTATATATGCTCTGTTGAGAATAAAGCATTGGCTCAAGTGAGTTGAAAGACTTTAAGTTTTCATTTTATTCAACTTTAAAGAACGTCCCAACTTTTCTAGAAATCGGCTTGTACTTTTTGATTCTCCCTCAAAAAGCAACTTCTGAGTTATGCAAAGTCACTTCAGGTTTAAATCTAAATACAGATCAGGGTTTGAACTAGCTGAACTAAATTGCGGGTAGAAAAGGCAAGTCTGAAGGGATTTGGGGATTTTGGAAAAAGAACAGCTGCCAAGATCTTGTTTTAGAGCAAATAATCAGAATTAAATCTTCAAACTCTGGTTATGGTAAACAAAAAAAATACTAAATGTAAGTGCAGACAGGATCTGTGATGTTCAGAACTATTTCTGTTGTAAGATATAGTGGAAAGATTTGGAGATAAAGGGAGTCATGCAGTGGACAATGGCCACAATGGGATTAAAAAGGCAGTGAAATGACATGCATGTGCACCACGGTGAACTCTTTTCCCACGCAATACTGGGAAAAAGAAGAAAATTATGTCCTCCATTTTCCCATTTTTTTATAGATTCAAGTCAGTTTGAGTAGTTTTAGAAATGTACCCAGGCTGGAAATTTTGCAGAGCTAGTCTGGCAACCCTGATACAGATATGGATATTAGAAGCAATAAACAGTTACAGACATACAGGTAGTGGTACTGTGGTACACGCCAGTACAGATGCAAATAGTGTTCTTTCTGTACATGGCTACCAGATCCCTTTAGACAGTCCTGTATAATGTATGTTATTTAACGTATACTCATCAAAGCAAGTATGTTTTCTATACATCTATTTTCACCAGAGCCTCTGCGTACAGAAACGTGTGGGATTCAGGTCTGGACCACCATGGCTCAATGAAAGTAGGTGAAGCAAGCTTTCTCGCTGTCATATCTGCCTCATTATTCATCCTAATGGTCTGAGCTGATATATCCCACTCATTTCACAATCATGAGCTATTTCTGGAGCTCAACTCCCAGGATATCCTGTGCAAAGCTTCCCGTGAGACTTAAAAACCCTTTCACAGGAAGGAGTGGCAGATATATACTCACCACGCCACATGAATTTTAACTTTCTTGGAACCCTTAATGACATTCTTTGATGTCTGGGACGCATACAAGAAATGGGAAACTAGTTGTGAGAGGAGCTGTCTTTTTTTGCCCCGTAAAACTGCTCCTTGGTGGTTTGCGCCCCAGAAGCAGCTGTAAGCCTACAATGGCAGTGAACAGAGGACTTGTTCTTTTACTACTTTAGCATGTGGAGGATAAAACCGGGCCACTTCTTGCAGACAGAGAACAGAACCAATAACTATCTCAGAATTTTTATCTCACACAATCTGCATTGTGTGTACATTGTGTTACAACTAATAGTAATATCAAAGACCGATAACCATGTTTTCTTCCATTTTGATTGAGTTTTGCTTTTCTCAGGGCTAATGTAAAACATTCTACACTTAGAGCAGAATCACACAGATTAAAACATGAATTGGACTCAGACACCATTACCTGTTTTTCAGCCATCGCTTCCTTTCACAATGTGCTGCTGAACTTTACATGGTTGGATCACAATGAAAACAGTCCCGCTGAAAAAAAAAAAAAATCTGCCTTTCATATGGATAATTCGGTCCAGCTGTCTCAATTAAAGTGGAAAAGGAAAAGAGGAAGTTCCATCCACATTTATGGTCCCTCTCAAACCCCAGAACATGTTGGCTACATCATTGATCTCATATGGTCACAGTGACCATAAAGCCGCTGAGCACTGCACATGCAATCCTAACTGTTTAGTGCTGACATTGTGCAGTGCACATCAGGCTCAAATAATACCTCTAAACACAAACTAGCGTAAAGCAGTGTATGGGAAAAAAACCCAAAACAAAACAGCGATGCTGTTCTGGTACTGTTTTATAATTGTTGACTACTCCATATGTGAATCCATTTACCACAGAGTCACCCTTGTGAAGCCATGTCAATTTTTTTTCTTACGTTTTGTGCCATCATTTTCCAAAAGAAAGTTTTGCTGATGCCTTGCTCACATCGTTCCTGCTGTATCTTCATGAGCTTACCAGCTCTGTTCTTTCATTTATTAATTCATCTTCAGTAACCACTTTATCCTGATCAAGATCATGGTGGATCCAAAGCCTCTTGCAAACACTCTGCACAAGCCGTCAACTACGATCCATCAAAGGCAACACACACACATTCATTCACACCTATGGACTATTTATCAGAAACCATCATAGTGTATTTTAGCATTTAAAAGAAATCCATGTGGACAGAAAGAGAAACCAGCTGGGATTTGAGCAGAATATTTTCCACAATTCTGGTACATGCTGACAGCAGATAAGTTCCATTAATTTCCACGAACTTTGTTCTTGTGAACACATCCTTTGTGCAACTAATGCTAATTAAGTTCCTATTATTCACTAGCCAGTATTTTGTCAGTATTACTTATTGTGTGGGTAGGATTTGAACATGGACCTCAACTTTAACATGGACGTCAGCCTGCTGAGATGCCTTTGGCTGTATGACATTAACCATTGGTATGGAAGGTGTCTTCAGACATGAGAGCATAGTGCCAGCCCCGGTAAATGGGAGTAACCAAAGTTTGCATGTGGTGACTCTCAATGTGTGCCACCCATTCGTGCTCTCACATACAGAAGCTTGCCTACACCTCCTACGGATTCTGATTCAGATCAAACTTCATCATTAGAGCCAAATATGAACCCCCATAAATCTCAGATAACAATCTAGTAAAGTTAGACACAACATGCCTTGCTTACCCAGCAGCACTGAAACACATACTAGTCAGCTGCAGTGCAAGCATAACACAAGGTCTATACATCTGGTGGAACAACAAGATGCTCACATGTTTAGCAGCAGTACTGGATACATCTGACAACTAGGTTCACCATCAGACTGGAAGATACTGGCTGATCCATTTCCCAGCCAACGAATTTTTTCCTAAGGCCAGACCTTGTACTGTGGTCCTCTGCTCTGCTCCTGGTGTGCATCCCAGAGCTTATCATGCAGTGGGAAGAAGATGCCTTGGATGAGGCCAGAGTGTGCAAGATGATGGCACAGATACTGATTAACACAGATGGCAGTTTAGGATCCATCCAGTAGAGGTAGACTGTAGAGGGTTTGAGGATGTTAGCAACTAGGTTTCTAAAAGAGTTGGGAGAATGAGGCCAGACTCATTGGCAAGCCATCAAAGCCATCTCTGAGGCCTCCAAAGCCAGTGAGAAGAGCTGTCAGTGGCTCTGGACGAAGAGGAAGGACCCCTCCTGGGCCCTAGCTATCAAAGGGAGTGAAATCGGAGTGCATGGATTTACATGTGAACCTCCTGAATATGTAGTGGGCTCATCAGTGAACCACTGGGTAAAGAGGGTGTGTATCTGATAACCCCACTTGAAAATGCTACTAGCATTCCAGCAGAAGCTCTAGAAGCTTTGAGGCAGCACATTTAGGAGCCAGTCTTATACAACATTACAGTTTGTTAAAGGTACGTTTTACTACAGGATGTAGGCAACATGCATAAACTGCCAAAACTAGGCTCGAGCGGTTGCAATAAAAATATACATGCATATGGATTTTTTGCACTTATGTGAATATATTTTATTAAACCCAGGTTGCATATACTATAGCATAGTACCATTACTGTGCTTTATAAACAAACTGACAGCATAAAGAAGCTCAAACCATTGCTTCCCCATATCCCCTGCATTCCATTAGTCACCACAAATATACAGTGTGTTTTATTTGTACTTTCCTGTTGCAAAGCTTTTTACCTTTATAGTAAGCATCAGTCTGAACCAGTTGATCCCATTCCTGTTAACTATATTATGAATGATTCAAGCTCTATATGAGAAGTACATTTTAGCAGAAGGCCTACAAAGAACTAACATCAAGAATACTAAATTGGCTCCAGAATAGTCATGTGGCCAAAGGCCATTCATTAATTTAGTGTTTCCAAATGTTTCTGCTACAAATATGCCACAGACTTGAAAAACTCAATGCTATTTGAAAGAAAATGTGCCAGTGTTGTATATTTATCAGAGTACGTTATACATCGTTCTCTGCTTTCTCACATCACATGTTGTAAATCTACAATTGGATCATATTAGAAGCAGATTTCAGGGCAACACAGTAGGTCATGTGGAAAAGACATGCCACGTTTCCACATTTCAGATTTATCACGCCTAAGCTATCTGTCAGCTACCTTGTCATGGAAACAGTGCGTTTTGACCATGCCCCGATTCCCACGCAAAGCTGCTATTTGACAAATTTACATATGCTGCAATTCTGAAGAAGGCCTTTGAACTTTTAATCTAAAGCAGTGTTTGGTGCCAGCTATTTCTATCGTAGCAGAAACACACTCCTTAGTGGGAAGCTCAGCCAGGCACAAGCTTCTCATCTTATGGTTTCTCTGCTAAAGATATAGACGCCACGTTAACCCAGAACATATGGGCTGGGCATGCTTTTATTTTACATCAAACAATGAGTTTTACAGTTCAGTTCTTAAGTCAATGTAAGATAAATAAATAAATAAATAAACACTACTACTACTACTACTACTACTAATAATAATAATAATAATAATAATAATAATAATAATAATAAATCTTGTCCAAAATACTCCGAATCAAGGCCAACCGTACCACCACAGAGAAACTTTAGGACTTTAGAAAATTAAAGGAATTACACATTTTCCTCAGCCATAACTAATACATAGTGTTTTCATGCAGATTTTCATGATGATCCGTGAAGCCCACAATCTGTAAGCATTATAAATCCAGATGTTTATGGGTGGTAGGGTAATAATTTGTAAATCATTTTTAATTGCGAAAACATATTTCACAAAACCATGGGAATGTTTGACATTTATGAGGAATGTTTGCTCTTTCTGTAGTCACTGTATATTTTACCTTTCTGAAAAATTGCGTGCATTACAGGAACTGAAATCATTCAATAAATGCCCTGTCCTTTTCTTCAACTGTCTCTGTCCGATTTAATTTTGTATTAAGAGGCTACTTCAGGATACAGCTGACATAATATTAGTAAATAAACAGATTTTAGTGGAACATTTTTAGGAGGTTTTTCATTCATGTATGTCATCAGAACAAACAGATTAACAAGACACAAAGAATATGTGCACTCTAATGGTTCTGAACATTTACATATGCCTGCTGAGTAGAGTTATTGAAAATGTACGCAGTCAAATCTAATAAAAAGGTCACTGAAAATAGTGGATACCATATATTATACTGTACATTACCAGTCAAAAGTTTGGGCACACCTTTGTTGTTGTTTTTATTTGTATTAATTAGCAGATACTTCATGACTGAAAGTAATGATGGGCTAGCATTTTTCTTCACAAAGTTGACCAGATTTTGACCTACTTGGATTACTGCAGTTGTTTAATAGAAAATTAAGAGCTATTTATTGTATACCAGCACTACCTCGACACAACACAACAGATGATCTCAAACACATTAAGAAGGCAGGAAATCCCACTAATGAACTTTGGATAGGAGTTTGCATGTTCTCCCTGTGTCCGTGTGGGTTTCCTCCAGGTACTTCGGTTTCCTCCCGCAGTCCAAAGACATACACAGAGGGGATTAGGCTAATTGGCGACTCTTAATAGCCCGTTGGTGTGAATGTGAGTGTGAATGGTTGTCTGTCTCTGTGTGTTGGCCCTATGGTGGATTGGTGACCTGCCCAGGGTGCACCCTGCCTCTTTTCCCCAAAATGATCTGTGATTGGCTCCAGCTTCCCCCCCTCTCACAACCCTGAACAGGATTAAGTGACAGAAGATGAGTGAATGAGTATAATTTTTTTGAAATGTAGCATAGAGCATTTATTCATGCATTGTTTTGTCACTGAATGCTCAGATCAGATTTTTTTTCAGATGGTGTTATTTAATGCTCTATAAGAGCAGCTGTGACAACAGTGCAGCTATGAGGTATACATTAATGCCCCAGTGCTCATTCGTGATCATTTCCATAGTAACACCTTACATAGGAAATGTGTGTGTAACACTGACACGGCAGAGTTTTCTGAGAGACGATTTTGACATTTTAGCATCTTTAGCATTTTGCCATTTCTTAGTAATATGGCAAGCTGCATTTTTGTGTTATTAATTTCAAAAATGGGGGGGAGGGGCAATACTGGTGAGGGAACACCTGTAGACAGTCGTTATAATGGTTAATTTATTATTATCTCTTAAGATTTTAAATCTTGGTTGTTCAGATCCTGCCGCTGTGGGGTGGGAAGTGTTCCATGGTGACTATTTCAAGAAATGTTAAGTGCACCCTTTTTAGTACCAACATGACCATATGATTAGTGTCATGAAAAGAGAAAGCCAAATGAAAGTTTCCCACTTTGTTGCCAACATCCTGTTGAATAATAATGGTTCTTTCGTTGCATTTGTCACATCAGCCTTGGCTTGCCCTGGGCATCATTACTCCACAGTGCTGAAATAGGTTGCGTGAAAATTATGTCAAGTAATTGCAAAACAGCACTCTCTGTGCTCGCGTGAGGCTTTAGAGACAGTTACAGTCACACAATAATGTAGCAAGATTCCAAATTGCGACAAGATTCAAACTCTCAAGTTGCATGACGTTTATTTAGCTAAACTAATACAAATACACATAGCACTTTTGTCCTTTCTTAGTCATAGAAACAATACCAAACTATCATTATTATAATATGACGGACTTTGCACTCCATCTGATTCAGCATATACTGTGCCTACATTCATATGTATCTATTTTGATGTGTATTACACTTATCTTCTAATCTCTTCTGATTATGTTCTAGATAGTAATAAAGATTATTGTGTAATCTTTTTTATTTTGACTAATAGTGTCCTTTTGGTTAATTATACTAATTATAGAGTGATTGTCATCAATCAAGCTAAATGGTCGTGTGATGTTGCCTTTGCACTTAATATGATGGTTTATAGGATTCTTTTTGCTTCATGCACTGAAAATGATCTAACCAACTACAAATGTTTTGGATTTTGTAACTTTCTGTCCTATTAAATAAAGCTTTGCTCTGTTATTTTGGATTTTATTTTAGAGTTTTTGAGTCACACTGTGCCCAGCTGCTCACAGCCTGAGAGAGTTTTTGCAGATAGACAGAAGCACAGCAGGAACATTTAATAGGACTATAATTAAAGTAGTTTGCAACATCTCATTGTGAATTTCATTTGGTTTACACAGCAGCTTCTATCTGAAGCTTTAAAATCCCTGCAGCAAGCACCATACTGGGAAATATCTATGTAAAGTTGTGTGAAAGTAACAGCCTTTTGGACAAAAAAAAAGGCCCAACTGTTGTTGCGATTTCTTTTGTTTTGTTTTTTGTCTGCTACAATGCTAACATATTACTCACAACTCCTACTAAACTTTGTTGAAATCACCAAAAATCTATGAGAAATCTGAGAAAATGTAACACACATAAAACACACATTAGTATTCGAAAACACTTAACCGTTAACTTAAACCATTTTTTTAATAAACATGTCACATTCACAACCTCAGAAGCCTGGTACATATAGCTCCAAGCCCATTATAGTAAAAGGACATCCCATAATTTACTCCTTGGTTAATCTGATCCATGTTTAGACTACAAGGCTTTCATTAAAAAGTTATATATTTACAATGTTTACTCTCTTTTTGCTTGTCGCCTTGTGGCTTTCAGAGAAATTTCAGGTTTTTTTTCCACTTGCTCCTCTAAAGCTATAATTTTGTAAGATCAACTCTGTCCTCTTACAACAGAATGAAGAATCCCCCAGTGGCAGGCTCACTTGCACCAGATGTTCGTCCCCTCCACGGCTGGATGCTCGCCTTCTCTCCCGCAGAGAAACCCTGAGAAAACAAGGCATTCTGAGAGATGCCGAGGTTCTAAATCAGGGATCTAGTTTAACAGGTGTTTAAACAAAATTTAATATGAAACACGAGCAAGTGAAAATTGAAAAGCATTTTGGGTAATTCTCCAAGAGAAATAATCAGTCTGTCTTCATTGTTAGCTGATGGGAGGATGGACACCAAAAAACATCATACAATTCGACATAAATAATGATACAGTACACTGAATGGCATATTCCTCCAACGACATGTTATAATGTATTATTTACAGTCAGTGGGCTGTATTTTCACCTAGATTTGACTTACATTCCGACTTTGAGTCATGCATGAGAAATAGCCTAATCCTGCCCTCACATTATGACTTAATGACCTTAATTTAGTATCTCAGTTGCGCCTTAAACAGCCTGTGAACAATACACGCAATAGACGTAGCGTCTCTCAACCCTGTCTAACCTTCATGCTTTTCACTGCTGTACTTCTAGTTCCCTGTGCGAAAAAAAATAAAAAATGCGCTGGACCAAGTGCTATTAAATAAGCTGCAGAAATAATGATGGTGTTTAATGAGGTGATTTGTAGTGATTAATGTGTCAATTACAGCAAGAATTATTCATGCAGCAAACTACAGTGGCAATATATTGGACATAGCAGGCTTCTTAGATGTTTATTTAAATGCTTGCATCATATCATTTGTATATGACCTCATTTTTTTTGTCTTTGTTTTATTTGCTGTATCGTATTACATTTGACAGCAAAGGAAAAAACGCAAGTCCGTATTTTCTACCCCCAGATTCTTTGAAACGTAAGTGTTAAAGGTGATTGAAACCCCCCCCATCTCAGTCACCACTACTCAAGAAAAATCTGACTAATCAGGCATCTCAGAAGTTTGAACTGCATGCAAGTATTTTTTTTTTTTTAAATAATGTGAATGGGTTTATCACATCTATCTTATCCTCCTGACTACCAGCAATGCAAATTTGTCCTCTGTAGTGGACATTTCTAAACCCAAATATTTCTCCCTCACT
>JAQMCW010000036.1:6966181-6980835 GCA_030068335.1 Chrysichthys cranchii | reverse complement strand
TTAGAATTAAGGCCAAAGAGTTCAATCTTGGTTTCGTCAGACCAGAGAATCTTATTTCTCACAGTCTGGGAGTCCTTACATGTTTTTTTTGCAAACTCTATGTGGGCTTTCATGTGTCTTGCACTGAGGAGAGGCTTCCATCAGGCCACTCTGCCATAAAGCCCAGATTGCTGAAGTGCTGCAGTGATGGTTGTCCTCCTGGAACTTTCTCCCATTTCCACACAGGATCTCTGGAGCTCAGCCAGAGTGATCTTTGGGTTCTCGGTTACCTCTCTCACCAAGGCTCTTCCCCAATTGCTCAGTTTGACTGGGCGGCCAGCTCGAGGAAGAGTCCTGGTTGTCCCAAACTTCTTCCATTTATTGGTTATGGAGGCCACAATTTTTTTTGTAGCCTTGTCCCGATCTGTGCCTTGCCACAATCCTGTCTCTGAGCTCTTCGAGCAGTTCCTTCGCCCTCATGGCGTAGTTTGTGCTCTGATCTGCACTGTGAGCTGTGAGGCCTTTTATAAACAGGTGTGTGCCTTTCTAAATCATCTTCAGTCAGTTTCATTGAACACAGCTGGACTCCTATCATGGTGTAAAACCATCTCAAAGATGATCAAGAGAAATGGACGGCACCGGAGTTAAATATGTCAATACATCAAGGTCACAGCAAAGGGTCTGAATACTTACGTCCACGTGATATTTCAGTTTTTCTTTTTTAGTAAATTTGCAAAGAATTCTATAATTCCGTGTTTGTGCTGTCATTATGGGATACTGAGTATAGATTCATGAGGAAAAAAATAATTTAAATGACTTTAGCATAAGGCTGCAATATTACAAATGGTGAAAAATTGAAAGGGGTCTGAATACTTTCTGAATGCATTGTATGTTTAATCATGATTACAGATCCAACAAAGGAAGGCGTTTTTATACAAAGAAATTAAATTCTGATTTCTAAACTAAATAGCCAAGATAACAGACCTAATCAGTACACTTTTGCCATGATATAAACTGTGTTTTTCTGTCTAGTTATCAGAATCTCTCTGAAAGGCACTGCAGGCATGCAAAGGCTTGGACTGATTTTGTGGAGAGGTTGAAAGAGTCATTTAGAGTGAAATAAAATCACAGCCAGAGTGTGAGGAAGTGAAGATTGGAGCAGATGGAGTGAGGCTTCATTTCACATTTCACCTACTGAGTTAATATCACTTAACTGAGTTTAGAGAACCCCCTGCATTGTAAATGTCAACTGAAGGACGAGAGCCGTCCCTACGCCTACACTTCTCACCGATTTGCTGCGTGTTTGCAACCTGATGATGGTTTTTATAAGGAAAGAGATCCCAGTAGACGTGTGGACCATTTTAAGAAAGCCAGGTTTAGGCAGTTTTCAGCGTAAAGGGAATACTGACATCTAGTTATATTGTTACTTCTAAATAGAAACCATACTCAGCTGAAGGATTGCGGGTAGCATTGAAGCAGTGACAAGGTGTTTGATTACTGATTTATCTCATTCGGAGCTATTTTTCTCAGCTCTTTATAGTTCTTCATGTCGAAATAATTAGCAGATTGCAGGGTGTTCCTCTGATAAGGCTAAAATGGCTGAGAATTTGCAGAACACGTTATAATCATTATTTTAATCTCTAACCTTCCAAGAACAAAATCAAATATAACACACACACACACACACACACACACACACACACACAAACATACATAAAACACTCCAAAGTAATAGAGTAGCACTCATAGTCAAGTGATATGACCCGTGCATGATTGTCGTGTATAATGTGCGTGTAATTACTTTAATAATTACAATTTTCCCCTCAAGGCCATAATATCACCATATAAAACAGCGTCTCCGCTACATTCCGTTATTTTTGTTCATTTTACCAGGTTAAAATTTTGGACCCTCTTCAAATGTCAGCAAATGATTGTTATGGGTTAGCCATGAAACACTAAGGACACTCATGCTGGCGGACAGGATATTTATTGCAAGGTTCAATTCTCATCAATCCAGCACCTATGAATAAGCAAGAGCATAATGCTAAATGATTCATTTCTGAAGGGGAAATGATTCACTTTTAGTCAGTTTGTTTTAACAGAGAAAGGAAAACATCTTGTGCACTTAAAATCTTGGAACATTCTTTCTTTCTTTTTTCCTTCTTTTCTTTCTTTGTTTTTTTTTTTTTTTTTTTTTTTGTAGCCTCAATGCAATTAGCCTGGGAACGCTCAGACCTGGGATCAGTCATCCATGTTTCCATTAAACTCTGCAGACCTTACAATAAACTCATGAAATACTCTGAAGTCTGCTTTTTTACAAATGACGGAAGTCTGATTTAGCGAGGAAGGGAGTGGCGATGGTTTAAAGCAAATAAAGCTGGCATCTTCCTATAGCTCGGGCTACGAGTTATTTCCATTTGTAAGAAAATGCACAGTACAGTATCTATATGCTACAAAAAAAAACCCTAATTATTCTCATACTCAGTGTATTCCTATAGCGTCAATTGTATGCATCAATTTCACTAATCTGAAACATCTGCAGCTCTGTTAGATGATTCCATCATTTATAAGATACAGTGAGTCTGTCTGAGATCACTTTTCACCACTGAAGAACGTTCTACGAGGACCACTCTTGCTCTGTAATCTGCAATTATGAGCCTTTAATCCTCAAATATGTGTTGCTCACCACACTGGCGATATGCGAGGCCCCAGCTCTTGTTTTTGCTCTACACAGAAGGCTTCCATTATATCATAATCTGTAGCACTATCTTCTCCAGACAGCTGTGCTGACAATGGAAAAAGCTCTTTGCTGGTTTTGAGAGTGTGTAAATGTCACCCCTATAAAGTTGTGGCACGGTCTGGCTTCAATAATGCACTACTCTCAGGGTAGCTCTGAGAAGTGTTTTTCAAGGTTTAGCTCAAACTCAAGGTTTAGATTAAAAAACAATACCGGCACACTCCATAAGCAGTATGCGCATGCAAGGCCAAAGAGTGTAATCCATTTTTTATGCATTACACTTCCACACAACACTGCTATTTTGTGTTTGTAATTCACAGTTTATGGTTGTAGGGTAAATGAATGATGAAGTATTGAAATAAAGCACAGTGGGGTATGCTGTTATAGGAAAACAATTGTTGGTGAGGTGGTGTGATGTAGTTTCATAGACATTTCCTAAAAAACAACACTTCATATGTTTACCTATTTACAACCCGAATTGCAGAAAAGTTGGGACGTTCTTTAGATTTGAATAAAATGAAAGCTAAAAGACTTTCAAATCACACGAGCCAATATTTTATTCACAACAGAACGTAGATAACATAACAAATGTTCAAACTGAGAAATTGTACAATTTTATGCACAAAATGAGTTCATTTCAAATTTGGTGAGGTGGCCGTAGGTGTGAATGTGAATCAGCTGGGATCGGCTGGCAGAAGATGAGTGAGTGAGTGAGATGATAATATGTTCATATTTGTTTTTGTTGAAAAGCTGAACTGGCTTCAAGTTTCCAACAATGAAGCATTAAACACGTGACCTGCTGTACAAAAACACTGTATATTCTTGTTTTTTTTTGGCGCAATCACGATTGTTGAAAATAGATCCTTGAGAGTTTAAACATCAAAATGAACAGGTAAAACTCTAATGAAGATTTTATAAACAAAAAAGATCAATCCCCCCACACTCCCAGCTCATTATTTCCTTATTTATATTAAGCAATTATTCACTTTTCATATGTTCATACATTGCACGTTTTTCAGCTATTTTCTTTGGAATATATAGTAATTATAGTGGAAAATAACAGGAAATGTAGGTGTAGTTGAGGAATGTGAGTTGGACCCTGTCAATGAATAAGTTTACAACAAATGAGCTGGTTCATTGCTTGTACTGCTAGGTAGAATTCATTTATAAAATGAAATTAGATTTTTTTTTCAGTGCTGTTGAAGTGCTTTCAGATTTGCAAGATGAATAACTTCCATAAGTCTATTTACAGTGTAGCAAAGTGAAGGACCTTGGCATTGCCTCTGCGAGCAATGTTAGGGCTTGGCCTAAACATCCATGGTTTGTTTGATTTTTTTCAGCTCAGACTTCTCATGAAAGATTAAAAATTGCTTTTACCGGTACTTACACTGTCAATAGCAAAACAAGTATTTAAAAAACTCCAAGTATAAGTTACCCAAGTAAAAAAAAAAAAAAAGAAGTAGATTTTTCTGTCTACTCCTTGTTCAATATGACAAACAAAATCATACACTCATCTCCTGAACATATCCAAACAACCTAAGTCAGCGCAGTTGGATTTCAAAGGAATGAAGTCGTCACAGAACGTTGTATCGTTTAATTTCGGCCCAAGTTATATGACTTGTTATGAACTGCGAGATCTTGTTGGCATAAAGACAGGACCGTTTTTCGCATATAATATTCCTCGAATGATATTACAGTTCCCATTCACAAGCTCCACTGAAAGCTTCACTGTTGCAGTGAGGTAGATGGGGCAGAGAAAGGATGAATGCACGTTTTTTAAGCTAAGATCAATCAGCCAAGCCGCAGCTCGGGCCAAGTTTCCCATCCAATCCTTGCTTTTTTTCCTTTTTGAGGTACGAATCATTTGGCAGAGGAGGTTTCTGGCAGGAGCATATCTGGCTAAAGTCCCAGTGCTGGTGTTCTGCTCTCTGCCCCAGTCCCCACTGGGTGGGCAGCAGTGCACGATGTGGCTTACATGATTTATTTCCCTTCTTTCCTACTGAGTCAGCAGGGCAGACCACAGTGTGACCTATATCAGCTATAAACCTAAATCAATGCTAAACTGTTGATGGAAATATACGCAGGCCAAGAGTGAATGAGTCCACTCATCTTGACTCACAACACAAATTATTTTTGTTTTTTAAACCCGTTGCTCGCCTGAGTCAGGAACGCATCAGGCAGTTGTGTGCCCAGCACTGGAGAAGGCAGAAATACAATCGTACACTGTACAGTCACACATCACATCTGTTAAAATGTGCTTATGCAATCAAAATATTAAGTTTCCATAGCAAGCATTTTTCTATGATGCTGTTCCTTTTTATGCAACTCTTATTTTACTGTTTTATCACAAAACGAAAATTTGAATTTGCACAACCATTTAAAGGTTTTTTTTAAGGCATTTTAAGGCACAGCCCATTTAATGTGGGTAAAAATAGCACAAGTATACCATGTCCATACCCTTACCATAGCCATAATCATTCTCGTTAGGGCTGTAGACCTGAACATGGCATGGCTGTTTTGAGCTAGCACCAAAATCAAGGTTTGGACAGATTTTACTAAGTCCAGCTCAGAGACTGTGGTCCACAATAAGATCCACTTCCTTTACTGGAAACGCAGTGACTCAGCCTGTGAGGAACATTTTCCAAACTATTCCCCCACGGCTTTCATTCGCAGCACAATGCCTGTATTATCTACCCATCACACCTGCCGGGTTGGCTTCCAAAATCACTTGGCTCTTCAAAAATCATTCATATAATATGTAGTCGCTTGGAACTTTGTGCTTCCTTCTTGATACATGATTGAACAATCTGTCAGTCCTAATGTAGTATGATTGTGAGCGTGGTTCTGTAGCTCATAACTGTAATTGCTTTGCTTTTTTTAGTGAAATTTGTGCAAATAGTCTTCCAGTGCTGATTACCGCTTCAGTTAATTATGCGTACTCGAGTGTTTTTCTCCCCAATCTAACATTAAGGAAACAATCCGTGCATCAATCATCATTAAGAGCAAAAGCTAGAGTTTCTTTTAGATGTTAATTGGACTGAAAATACAATCTAGGTCATGTGTTACTGTAGGAGAAGAAAAATCATTTAGGTTTTATTACTTAAATCATTTATCCTCAGACCGCAGGGTGGTGCAGTGGGTAGTGTTGCCGCCTCAAGCTCGGGTTCTTGTCTGGGTGGAGTTTCACATCTGGGGTTCCCCTGGTTTATGTGGGTTACCTTTAGGTTCTCAGGTTGGCTCTCACAATCTTGCCAGTAAGTGGACTGGCGACTGTAAATTGCCCCTAGGAGTGAAATATTGTGCAAATATGTGTGTGTGACCACTAGCATCCTATCCAGTATGTGTCCATATATCATGCGCAGTGCACCTGGCATAATCTCTGGATCCACCACAACCAAGATAAAGAAGATACTGAAGATATAGCTACTCAGTCAAATAAAGGCACTGACTTAAAATAATGGAGAACAATACCATATCATATTCCTCATGCAGAATTCATACAGCTTTCCTGAAATGAATTTCAAGCATTTTCCAGCTTTTATTTCTCCCCCAAAATTTCTTTGCAATTTGGTTAACTGCCAATTGCCACCCACCAGCCAGCTCTTTCCTATCACACAACACCTATCAAATGGGGAGGGTGAAGGCTTACATGTGCTTCCTCCAAGAAACATGAAGCCTAGCCAAGTACATTTTTGAACTCCTGCTATTGTCAGCATCACAGGGCAGCGAACAGACTCAAGGGAAGGCAATGTTTTGCCCTCTTCTGCATACATGAGTTCACCGATGCCTACGATTACTGTTTGTGTTGCTGTAACTCAAAATCTTTGGCTAATTTGGCTTCCTTGGCTTTCATTTTCCTGCACTTACAGGGTGTGTACTCAAATTCTTTTACGTATAATGTCATCTACGTATAATGTCACGCTCAACTCAAGTGGCTACAAACACATCAAAATATTCCATACTTAGCATAATTTCTCCTAATTTGTCATATTTTGTGCTCTCTTGATATCATCTGATAGATTATAAGATAGTTTATCTATTTAATTCTTTTCCATCTGTCCTCCATAACAGGAGTAGTCTATAATTTCACTGCTGTAATTTGAAATGGTTACTGAAACATTTTGCAGAATTATTTCACGTTCTGGTTCTGGTTCTGTTTGCTTTCTTTTTTAGATATCACAATTCTGGTTTGCTGGGTCTCTTTGTGTGTTCCTCTGAATTTTTCTCCGAAAAGCATTATAAAGTCTCATTTTTTTGTTTTTCAAGCAACAGGCAGCGTGTTAGAACATGAAGAGTGCAGCTAAGCTGTTAAACTGTGCTACTAAATCGGAACTCTGTGAACATATGGCTGTGTTCATTAATCATTTTTATATCATTAGAGGCTAATTAGCTTTAGTGTCTTACAACTAGAACAGTAGGCTCCAGAAATCGCAGGTCATTTTCTCCACTTATTTCTGCATTTCTACTTGATGTGACAGGTAGCTGGCAAAGACAATAATCTGAATTTTGCTCTTCATTATGGCTCATTAAATTTTATTTCACAGACTATTTATAAGCACCCTAGTTAATTATATTATATCACCATGAAACATCTGTGTGCTGGAATCAAATATATTACAAGAATTTTTTTGTTTGTTTCTTTGCTGAGAATAAACGCTGTGTTCAATCTAAAGGTAGAACATGTTTTTTCATTGTCACTATCCAAAACAGCAGATTTCATTTTCCTCTTTATTAGGAGACATTCACTATGGCACATTACTTCCTTAATGACAGTAATATTGCTTGCCTGAAAATTATTATTATGAAATTGTATTATTACTACATCCAGGGCAAATACTAGAAAAATAGTTTTCTTATCTTCTGTATAAAATGATATTTCAGTTCGAGGTTTACACCAACTCAAGCTATGACACCTCCAAGCCACCAAAGGGCACCATCCCCTCTGTTATACCAGCTTACGTCCTGTCCCATTGCCCTAGCATGATTTATATAATGATATATGTTCATGCACACTTTGTGAGGCTTTGTTAACTTTTTGCTGTGTTTAACTTACAACAGAATTAGAAATTCTGAGCTCAAAATTGTATCATTTTCAACCACAACCTGTGCTTTCAAGCTACAAAGTGGGAGCAAACCATGGAAATCTCCATAACTATATTGTCTGCATTCAACAAGCTAGCCAGCTGTGATGAGTGATGTATATTTTCCCGTTTAAGATAATTAACTATGTAGTCAATGTTATAGATTGAACAAGTGAATACATCTGTATGTTGTCTGAACTAAAGTAAATACTAGTACATATACAGCATTCTTCATTGTTCAATGTGCAATTGTTCACAATTGCTATTTGCTAATGCTATTTTATTTCCTTTTGAAGCTGTGAGTAGCCATATTGACTTGACGTCGCTTGCTGAATTTGAACTTGAGGAGGCCATCCTGAGTAAGTAATTCAAAGTTCAGGGGTGGTTTTCTTTGTTAGTCAGAAATGATGAGTTATGACCTTATAAAGACTTACTCATACACATATACACACACTCTCTCTTACCAGTGTTTATACTGAGCTTTTATTCTGTATCTGATGTCCTTGTGTTTTGACTGTTAATTTGTCTTAATGACTACTCTTCAGATTGTTTTGATCGGTGGATTTATCTGTGGCTTGACCTGTGTCTATTTATTAATATGTGATATTACAGCTAAACAAAGAGTTGGCGATATTTTCCTTTAGTTCCAGATTTAGTCCCTCTTTGCTGTTATAATAACCTCCACTCTTCTTGGAAGGCTTTGCACTAGATTTTGGAGCATGGTTGTGTTGATTTGCCCATTCAGCCACTCAACTGTGATCAGACAGCATAGCCATTCACACCTGGCATTATAAACACGTCTCCAGAGACCACTTGTGATCAGATTTCATACATAATTTCCACAGGAGGAGGGTTTATTCATTAGCCCAACAGCAAATAGCTCTACTCTTTTGGTTTGATTTCCAAACACTCCCAAAATGATTACATATTTTCCAACCAGGGTACAACCAATGACACTCAGGTGGTGTTTGTTGACTGGGATGGATTGAGACGCATTCATGTTCACACTACAAATGTTATGTAGCTATGTGCATCTGAGAATGTGGTTTGAGTGACAGGATCAGAACTGTAAACGTACACTTAGCACTCACTCAGCACGTATGTTAATGCCGGGTGTGAACAGGGCCTAAGCTCCAGTAAATGCTACTGCATACAAAGACGTCTTATTCAAGTGTGTGCTTCCAGCTTTGGGGCAGGAGGAATTGCGTATGGGTGTAATGATCAGATGTCCATAAAAAACCTTTGGCCATATAGTACACTTTAGGTGTTTTCTTAAAGGCAGATTTATAAGTGCAAAAATATGCATGAATAATCACTGTAGAAAATTCAGGATGGGACCAGGCAACTGCCCCCCGCCAACCTAACCAAGCTATCTACAATTAACTGCTCAATAAGAGAACATCACAGCCAGTTATTTATATATTAACCCTGTAGCACCCCGGGACAATTTTTAACCCCAACTTTTAGTTCACCCTTATGGGTGGTCTGGGGTTTCCAGGGTTAAAACACTGATTCAGCAGTGTTTATATTTCTCTATTCATACTTTTACTGAAATTCATGTGTTGATTGGGTTGAGTAATCACACCAGAAAGGTTATACTACCGTAGTCCTAATTCATCTCCTGTTTTATTTATATACTCTATAAGAATCATTGTGGTGCACATTTTCCACGTGTTTAGTTTTCCCTTCTGTCATCTATAAGGGCTCACATTTTGAAAAAAACTGTCGGAAACACACTTTGCACCTAAAAAAAACAAAAAAAAAACAACAAAAAAAACCCCGGATATTTCACAAAACACACATGACATATTCTTGGACCTCTGTGTGTTTTGGTGTTTATGTGTATGGCAGCAGTCCATCTGGAATTGGATCAGATGGACAGATGAAGGTGGTAAGCCTCCTCCAGCAGGGGTTAGCAGAGCAAAGTTACACCTGTTACTGAGAAATCTTTTTCAACAACATTGGAAAAGCAAACAGAAGATTGTAAGGCACTTGATTTGTGAGGAATGTCGATTGCAATGGTGTAATATTACTTAGCGCAATATACAGGAATCTGAAAAGGAAGTTGTTTGAACTGTGCATGCAGTCATTCATTAATTCATCATTATTAACCGCTTTGTCCTGGTCACGCACACATCTAGTGTAGCCAGTCAACCTACTGTATGTTTTTGGGAGGTTGAGAAAAACCCACTCAGACAGAAAGCCGAGGACCGGATTGAACCATGAATTGTGAAGCAGTAACATTACCCAGTTCACCACCACGAACCATACAGGCCATGAAATGATGCGCCATAGAACTTTATTAAAGAAACATGCATGAATGATTTTGCTTCCTTGTTTCTTCCTGGGAAATTAAACTTGAGGTAATATGCCTTGAAATCACAGCCAAATAGCTAAACTATTGACATAAAGCTAATAAATAATGAATAAGCTCAGACCACGTGAGACCAAAGCCAGAGATAACGATACTGTAAATAAGAGAACAAGGTTATGTGTCACATGGAATATTCTGAAATCTTTGATCTGTATATGTACACATGGTGCATATAAAGGTTCTGCAACTCTTCATTCTTATCTGCTGTTGTCCGTGCTGCTTTTCTTCTTCAGAGTGGTCTTGGATTTTTCTCAGAAACGTTCAAGCCGTGATGGATTGTATAAACTCCCTCGCTTTGGTGCACATGTTCACGTGTTCATTAATTCTGTGAACATGCAAGCATGTGTGTAAGTTCAGGAATTTTTTTGTCTTTAACCAGAAATATGCTGTATTAAAAAAATAAATAAAATAATGATAATATATACAGCAGTAATAATTTTAATAGTAGTTTCCATGCTGTAAATCCAGATATGTTAGCGCTACTTGAAAAAGAAAACATTTGAACAAAGAAGATTTACAAGGCCATTTTGGGAGGAGGTATTAGGACAACATTAATAAATAGAAGGTTGGTTGGGTGTATGTGTGTTTGTGGCTAACCGGGTTACCTATGTGCTAATGTGCCAGGAAACTGTTAAATCGGGAATTTCCTCTCAGGTCAGTGCATCTGCAAAACATGGAACTGAAAGTCATAGTTTAGGATGGCAACCTCCAAACCACACTGACTTCAGTGGTCACTTTAAAGTGAAGGCCAGAGTCTCGCAACCGCAGAAAGAAAAGTCTCAACACTAGGGCTTTAAATGTTACACTAATAGAGGAGAATAAATGTTGCCAAGGAGCAGTAGTAATGGAGCTCAGTGGGGATGTAAAAATGGAGAAAAGCTATGATGTGGATACATGATAATGATTTTATCATAGTACTACTCATAAATGCAGTGCTACCATGTTCTCAAACTTTTGTAGGTTTCTTGACAGGTTTTATTTTTCTTGGAGACACAAGCCGGCACAACTGTAAAGTTTATTTTCTTTAAATTCAATTATGTCTTTTCGTAGGAAAAAAAGAAACAGTGGAGATATTTGTGAAAAATCCATTTTGGGCCAGGAAAAATAAATTTATATTGTTTTATAATATCATAATATTTTCCTTACATGTTCAAAAAGTATTTTTAAAAAAACAGTAATTGCTAGCATCCTATGCAGTGTTTGTGCCTGCTGCTTCTGGTTGCAAGATGGCAAAAAAGCTGAGAAAGTTCCTCTTTCTCTGTTATAATCATAAGCGGGACAATAACAATAAGTATAATTTTTATATCTGTACAAAGGTCTCTGCTAAGATCAGCAAAACGTTGAAGCACTAATGCAGTGCATATATAGTCTCTAACCTTTAATAATAGAATTATGACTAAACTACTGTATAATATCCATGTATACCATACCATAGTAGTCATAGTTACCGTGATATACACAAAAAAGAAAAAGAAATGAACAAAACAAAAAAGGCAAGTTTTATGAGCTGTGCAATATCAATAAATTGCAATACATCCCTAAATATGTGATTGCATGTGTATAAAGCTACTCAATGATACTTTGTAATTACTTAAAGGTCCAATATGTAGAATTCAACCACCTGAATGCCTCTCCCTTGCCAAATGTGTATTAGAACCTTTGGTGGCCGTCAGGTGCCTATAGCATACTTCCAAGTACTTTCATTCATGCTCTCTTCCTTTTTCCATGGGAAATTATGAATACAATCCTACATTTCTCAAAACACTGATTCTTTTTATTTCTCCTTCCCTGTCTTACTTTCTTTTTTTCGTCATCCTTTTGGTGTATCCTCTCTGATTCACGCTGCCACTTGTAAAGTCACAAAACACAGAAGGCGTTCTCTAGAGCAGGGTTCCCCAACCACCGGGCCGCGGACCGGTACCGGTCCGTGGGTTGTTTTGGTACCAGGCCGGGGAAAAATAATAACCTTCCTGAAATTTTTAGTTATTTTATTTTCATTAGTTTCCTGGGTGTCTTATTTTGAAAAATTCCACTCTCGTTGCACTACTGCACGTGACTCAGAGAACGTAGCGGTTTAAGCTGCTGCCACCGGGGAGAAAGCCCCGCCCTCTTCCATCGCAATATTTTGTCGTCGTCCCCCGGTCCATGGAAAACTTGCTCTACGTGAAAGTGGTCCCCGGTACAAAAAGGGTTGAGGACCACTGTTCTAGGGGTTTATGGTAGTGGCTATTCATGTTGGCTCTGTGGAAGTGGGCCTGCTCCCTATGTAGATTTAAAGGAATCATTTTAAACATACAAAAATAAATGATTCATACTTACAGGTAGTAATAAACTAATGTAAACATACTTATGAATACTGTGTTTAATTTCTGCCAATAGATCCCTCAAAATCCTACATAATGCACCTTTAATGCTTCACAAGCTACCTCAAAAGTTAAGTGTGCGCATTAACCCAAATGGACAAGTCTTAGCATTGTGGTTTCTCTTAATTATTTACCATCCAGCGATTATTTTCATGACTTCTGACTGGGTAGAGTCACTCGGTGTTGCCAAGGAACTAGCGACGGTACATGGATGGAGAATTGTGCCTATTTTTCTTGCTGAACTCCTATGCTGGTGGAGTTTGAAACAGTAGCAAAGGACTAAAACAGAATGTATGTATATGATTTATTTAAATGTGGCTTTGTTTGAATGTGAAAATCGTAACACAAAAAATCTGCCTGGAAAGCAGGATATTTCTTAGATTAATTTGTAAACTAAATGAATAAACCAAAAGTGGAATGTGAGGTTTTTCCAGGATCATTTTTTGAAATCAAGCAATGATTGAACTCCTAGCTTGGGAACTCCTTATCAAATGTATAACACACTGACAAATGACTGTGGGATGGTTTACCATAGTTGGATTTTTTTGTCTCATGGACGTGTACTGTAAGTCAAGGAAGATTATAGCATTTTTTTGTGTGATGTTACACTGACAATACTCTCTGATGAAATAGGTATGCTTGTAATTTACATAAGAAGCACGCACAAATATATATGCAAGCAGGAAGTATAAAATCTGCAATTTAAATCACCATTGAGTAGTTTTAGCTCAAACCAAAAAAGTACCGGTATTACAATGGTACCAGGTCTCTCCTTCTACTGTACTATAAATCACTCTCCCCCACTTTTGTGTATAATCCCTCAGACATAAAACCGGATAATACTTCATTCCTCTTGTGCCATTGACCTCTTCCTCTAATCTCTGTCAGTGTTTTGGTTCATGAGTGGACAATTCCCATCTGAGCAACAGACAAAAACAGCTAAGAGATAAGAGGATTATAAGCCAACATCGTGGTCCTGTGTCCTCCATTTGCAGCATCCTGCATCTGGCTCATCTAACACTCTGGAGAGAGAAGTTAGAGACTGGAACAAGAAGACCAGGATGTGTAGCAGACCTTATTCGAGTCATGGTCTCCAGGCGAACCAGATTCACAAACCCCAAAAGCACTGAGATAGCAGAAGAGAGGAAAGTACTGTCTATGCTGGATTTCTCATGGCCTCCTCTGTGAAATGTCACGTTTGTTTCCAGTGGAACGTGAAGAGGAAACCATGGTGTAGTTACTGCTTGAAAGTTTGATGGAGTGAACTGGTTATACTCGTGGTTTGAACATCAGATGGTTTGGCTTTATCTCCATTATTCTGCGCAGCTTCAGTAATTTAGCTGTCTTCAAAATGACAGATGGAGGATAACAGGAGGCTGAGGATGATGACAAACATCTTAACTCTAACAATATCTCTTAGCCCTCTATGGATGAGATTGTGAAAAATGTAATTAAAAAAATAATAAATCAAGTAATCATAATAATAATACTAAATAGATGTTTTATAGTTCTTCTTCCAAAAACACATTTGTATGTTTGTTTTTAATTTTCGGTGACCATTTGCACACAACAGTGGAACGTAATATGAATTTATTTGTTTAATTGGTCTTTTTGTCATTTTATTTTATTATTTATTGATGTACAGCACTTTGGTCAGCAACAGCTGTGTTTAACCTTCTTATTATGTTAAGGGTCAATTTGACCCATTCCAGTTTTTGTGTTGACCAAAGTACTGGTCATCCTTTCTTTTTCTTCATGAAAGTTTATGACTTTTCCTTATCTGGGGTCATGAACTGGTGTGTAAAATATGGACACTTTGATGTGTCCTGGAATGTCTTTGCAGTGTTTGTATACAAAGATGATGTTGCGGGTCATTTTGACCCGCACACTTTTATGTAAGTAAAAAGCTGTTCAGATCCAAAATAAACATTTCTCATTGATGTACTTTGTTTTGACTGCCTCTGAATATACATTCAGACCCAGGTGTGTATGCGAGAAACTTTCTCTCCCCTGTTCTTGTCACTGTTCTCATGTCATTTCAACACACCAAAAATGAGCTCCAGAAGGTTGACGGCTGATGAAGCTTTATCACTGCTTTTTAGCTGGGATAGTGATGAAGA
>JAQMCW010000036.1:6913284-6926383 GCA_030068335.1 Chrysichthys cranchii | reverse complement strand
GGGGTCACACGCCCCCGCGGCATCACACCGGAGCGCGCCCCGCTATCTGAGAAGCACTGTGTAATAGCGTTAGTAACATTATATAAATAAATAGGCGACTAATCGACCAATAAAATTGCCGTCGACTAATTTTCATGGTCGATTACGTCGATTACGTCGACTAATCGCGGCAGCACTAGACAAAATAATACATGGTGATGATGTTATGTGATTATGGACGTTGCGTGAGCATTAAAAATTGGATGATGTAAATACTGTACTTAATCGCAAATTCACCACCACCTGATTTCACAACTGTACTCAGCGTAGTCACTTGTGTGTGACTTGTGTGTGCTTGTGTGTAGTCAGTAGTCTTGTGGCCTCTATCAGTGCCAAGGCTGGTTTAATTATCCGTGAGGACGGTTGGGGAACATAAAGAAAAGAATACAGTAACTAAGACTATTGGACTTGTTATGTAGGAATCTGGACCACACACAGATACACAAACACTCACATTCTTAGCCCAACAGATGTAACAATCCATTACTGAATGCATCCTTTTCTCTCTAAACTGGACGTAATGTACACACACACACACACACACACAAACACACAAACACACAGAGACAAAGCAATAAAAGTGTGTCGAGTGGCTAAAAGGACTCTCATCAAGCCACATTGGACATTTGCCTGTCTGGGTCTCTTTTGTGTAATGTGTGAATGAGCCGTTTGCAGCCTTACATAGTGTCTTTATGTGGGTGGCCTGCTAATAGCTGTCACCATCCCAATTGTCTTCTGTTATATTACTGTCATTTATTCATCACACATAAACAGGTGCACACAAACACATTTGCTGAAAATTGTGTAATATCTGATGGACCTCGGAAGCACGGTAACAAAACAAAGTATATTTCAGTCTGAATAGCTAGCTAGCTAGCTAAATAAATAAATAGATAGATAGATAGATAGATAGATAGATAGATAGATACATACATACATACATACATACATACATACATATAAATAAATAAATGTATGTATGTATGTGACCGCTTAAAAAGTTTATTGGAATAGCACAACCCCCAAATACAAATTTACCCATGTTCGCGGGTAGGGGATCCAAAAAAAAACCCTGGCAATCATGCCATTTACCTATGTTCTCTCGGGTCTCATGGGATATGTATTCTCCTCATCATAAACCTCCCTAATGACATTAATACTCAACAATATCCCCACATATGCTCTAGAAGTGCCAGAAATCTGTGTATTATTTATGATGTGGTAGAAATGAAATAGTAGATATTCATTTATACCACAGCAATGTTAAAAAAAAAAAAACAACTCAACCATAATAACAAAGAAACTAAGCAGCAGTGTTCCAGTGAAGGAAGGGGAGCTCCCTATCATTAACTTAACCTTAAGTTAACCCCTGCACCATAACAAGAGCTCACAGAATCATTAACTTGGCTCTAGCTTTTGCTATTGGCTCATGCGATTTGAAAGTCTTTTAGTTTTCATTTTATTCAACTTTAAAGAACTTTTCTGGAATTGAGGTTGTGTATAATGAAAACGTAATCACGGAGATAAAGATTAAACAGAGAAGTGGTGTACAGTACATAGCCAAAAGTTTGTGAACGCGTGATCATCACACTCGTATGTGTGCGTTCGAAAACCGGAGGCATTACCATGGAGTTACTCCCAGTTTTGTTATTATAATAACCTTCACTCTTCTGGGAAGGATTGTCACCACATTTTGGAGCCTGGCTGTGGGTTTTGTGTTTGTTCAGCCTCATGAACATTAATGAGGTCAGGCACAGATGTTATGTAAGAAGGCCTGGTGTGCAGTCATCGCTTCAAATCATCCTGAAAGTCTTCAGTGGGGTGGAGGTGAGGACTCTGTGAGTTTGTCTACACCAACATTGGCAAACCATGTCTTTATGGAGCTCGCTTTGTTCACGGGGCATTGCCATAATGAAATATATCTGTGCCTCTTTGTTCCAGTGAAGGGAAATCTACAGCATACAACGACATTCTACACAACTCTGTGCTTCCAACATAGAGGCAACAGTTTGGGGAAGACCAACATTAGTAGTGTTTAATAGTCAGGTGTCCACATACTTTTGCCCATATGGTGTGTGTAAATGAGAATTTAGGACAATAAGGGATTGATGGGTGGGGTTTTGTGTCCATATATGCAACATTTATTCACTGTTTCAGAGTTGACACGTTTATGAACCGGGTATGATTCATGTAATGTTGGTGTATTGCTAATTCTTAAAAATATCCCTCTGTGTTTGTGTCTGTGTGTGGACCTTGGCACACAATGGCTCAGGAGAAGCAGTCATTTTCAGTTGTTGTTGTCCTGCAGCAGCATCCAGGTGATGTCATGAGCTCCATTCAGGTGAATTTTCTGGATCAGTGGATCTGCAGAGAGAGAGACAGACAGACAGACAGACAGACTGAGAGGTGTATGTGAAGCAGAAAGGCTGTTTTGTGTAGAATCATTTTCTATTAAATATGATTCATGTATGCATACATTCATTCAGTCATTCATCTTTAGTGACCACTGCTAGGAATCAGCAGCATTACCTGCTTTTGTGGTGTGCCACCATGTTATTATTAGTACATAAATAATAATGTTAATAATAACAGATGCTGTTGGTTAAACATTCTTCTTTCTGATGTATGCCTGAACGTCAGCTATCCTATGAACTTGGTTGATGGGCACGAACATCTAGTTGCAAGAGCAGACCATAAACTTATGCAGCAGTCAACTTGTGTAAATTCACAATCCAGCTCCAGTCTGTCAGATGAGCATCTGTTTACATGGTCATGACGATGTCCACTGGAATACACTAATGTTGATTATAAAACAGGAACATAACTGATATGTGTCTCTTTTCCCTATCTAGTCCACATTTAGTAAGACGCATTATGTATCTCAGTCTCTGTTCAAACACTCAGAATAAACTGCTCTAATGTAGTTAGGTAGCACACTGTCGAGCAGAAGAACAGGCAAGCAGCCATTACATACAAATAAGTCAAAATAATATTAGTTTCTTGTTGGAACTTATATGGCATAATGATGTGGGTTAAACTTAAATACTGTTTCCGTCGTCTCAAACTGTTTACAAGTGAAACTAGTGAGGAGAAGCGCATCACTATTAAATAAGCAGTTTTGCATCTTATCGGCGTTTTTGGTTTGAATTTCTCTTCTAGGGGAGCGATGGTTTCGTGCTGTTGTACTTGGGGATTTAGAGTTGCACTTAAACTATGGGTTAGTTTAGCGTTTGCATAGAAAGACAGCTTTGCCTCTGCTCTGTCATGTTTGGGCTCGATTAAAAATATTTATAAAGCACAACTTCTTCTTCTTCTGTCCTGTCATACCGTCCAGCACATAGGGTGTCAGGCGGCCCCCATAGGGCTCATTGACATTTCCGTAGCTAAGTGCTTTCTATAGGGTGACGTCGCTAGCCCCACGCCCAACCATCCCGTATCACGGGACGCACACATGCACGGGCAATTTAGGGTAGCCAGTCCACCTAATATGCACGTCTTTGGACTGTGGGAGGGCCCGGAGGAAACCCACACGGACACAGGGAGAACATGCAAACTGCACACAGAAAGGCGCCCGTGTCAATCCCGGGGATCGGACCCAGGACCTTCTTGCTGTGAGGCGACAGTGCTAACCACTTAGTCACCGTGCCGCCCATAAAACACAACTAATCCTATTCAAATACCATAGTGATCTACTAAACAGTCTAGTGAACGTTTACATTTAAGATACATTGATGTGTATTATGCGCTTGTGTCTTGATATTCATCATATATAAGATACAAATAAGTTTCATATGAATGTTTTTTCTCCGAGACTGGGTTGATCCTAAGCCACATTTGTTATCTTTCTTGCATCTGTCGCTGTCAGTGTGGCTGTCACGTTTCCTAAGGGTTTAATAACTTTCTTTTTTCACTCAATGCTCAACTCAAAGGTGCTGCAGGACTGGAGTAGAGCTATTCAGTGTGTCAGTACGAATACTAGGTTTCTGTGCACTGCACACACTCTATGGGCCGTCCTTATCAGCTAATCATCTAGGTTTCCTATGTTGAAATTTGTTGCCTGTTGTTGTTATAGTGCCTTTTTGGAGTCAGATTGCTCCCTGTCTCTTGTTCCCACAGAGCAAGCATTTTAATCAGACCGCACCCTGAACTTGTAGGCCTCCTGAGAGTCTGAATAAGCGAAACCCCTCCTCAGACAATCCTGCACATTACTGTATGCTGTGGTTTCCAGGAACATGTGAAATAACAGTAGCAGGAAGCCTATTCACATATGGCCCACCAAGTTCATTTGGCTTCGTATGTATTGCAGCATCAGTATACAATCAGTAGCAGGAGTGAATGTGTGAATGTAGAGTCTGATGATAGTCTGGCAGGTTGATATTTAACTCTGGGTTTATATACTGTATTTTTTATAAAAATTCATTATATTGGTACAAGGGCGGCATGGTGCCTAAGTGGTTAGCACTGTCGCCTCACAGCAAGAAGGTCCTGGGTTTGATCCCCGGAGTCGACACTGGCGCCTCTCTTTGGGGAGTTCACATGTTCTCCCTGTGTCTGCATCGGTTTCCTCCCACAGTCCAAAGACATTCGCAGAGGGGATTAGGCTAATTGGCTACTAAATTGCCTATAGGTGTGAATGTAAGTATGAATGGTTTTCTGTCCCTGTGTGTCGCCCTGTGGTGGATTGGCAACCTGCCCAGGGTGTACCCCGCCTGGAAGACAGCTGGGATTGGCACCCGTTTCCCCCCCCTGACCCTGAACAGGATTAAGTGGCAGAAGATGAATATACTGGTACAGATTTCTGCTGTCGGTAGTATTTACCACACGGAGTGGAAGCTATGAAACCATTCAGATCTCTTTGGATTTAGATAAGGCATTACAAGAAGGTTCTCAGGTTAATATCTTGTTGTACGTCGCTCTGGATAAGAGTGTCTGCTAAATGCCTGTAATGTAATGTAATGTAATATGAACAAAACATGAACCTGAGCATGAATGCACCATAAATAACATAAAGAAATACCCAATACCTGTAGTAATGGACTTTTTAAGTAATACATCAAATAAGTTATTATTTTAACCAGTAGATGATCTGATTAAATGTTGGAACTTATCCAACTAGGGTGAAGGTCACAGCAAGGTCAAATGTCTGTAAGTTAGCAGAGAAAGGCATCTAATTATTTATCATGAACTGTATAAACATTAATCAGCGTTCTCTGTTACATTTGTAAGCGTACCTATGGTTTATGTATTGTTTGTTATTGTAAAATAATCGGTGAGTAAAGTTAGTTAAGGGAGCTGTAATGTAAAGCCTTGCTGATGTTTAAGTAGGGATTAATAACAGTAACTCTGCGCAACAACTGGAAAATGCCTCACAATAAATACAGTTTGTAGCAAACATTGACAAAATCTTTCCCACTTAGAACATTAGATCTCATTTATATTAGCGCCATTTGGCAGACACTTTTATCTAGAGCGACTTACATTTATCTAATTTTTATACAACTGAGCAATTGAGGGTTAAGGGCCTTGCTCAAGGACCCAGCAGTGGTAGCTTGGTAGTGCTCGGATTTGAACTCCCAACCTTCTGATCAGTAGTCCAGCACCTTAACCACTGAGCTACCACTGACTCTGGTGTTACTGACACTGTTCAATTTAAACATTAAACCCTTACATTATAATTATAAACTAATAACTCATAGGTTATGGCTACTTTTTTGTCACTTTGCTAGTCAAAGCTTGGCAAAGATAAATAATGTGACCATGAACAGTATATATAGTACACGTAATATTTCTGGCTTATTGTCCACTTCTACTTCTGTGTAGAGCAAAGCGTGTGTCTAAGGAAGGAGCACACCAGCGAACCTCTGAACCATCACTGTACATTGTCTCTGTCCCAGAATGCTTTGTGTCCCGTGGGGTTTCTCTCCCATTATGACTTTGTTTGCGTACTGTGTGTTTCTGGATCTTCGTCCGTCGTCCCGTTTCTATTTTTTTGCATTATCATGACGAGAGCAGCAGGCCTCAGCATGACGCCCGTCAGATGATACTTCTGAGAAAGGTGTGCTGAATGAAACAAGTGATTCTGGGAAACTCTCCCGAGCATCTTGCTTCTCTTCCATAGAAGTGTTTTATGGAACGAATGTGAATAGCTTTAACAAGAAGCGATAAGCAGAGACATATTTCTGAGTTATGAATTAGAGCCAGACGGACACCAACACGGTGTGCATGAGTGCACAGGATATGAGCTTTCTGCAGTGGGCGGTGTTATATAAACACTGCGTCACTCACTCTCTCTCTCTCTCTCTCTCTCTCTCTCTCTCTCTCTCTCTCTCTCTTTATCTGTTTACCAGTTTGTTTGTATATTTATTCATTTATTTCATGGCCATATGCACCATGCTAGTAAATCAGCAATAAGGAGATTAAGAATTATATCTGGATCGATTATTTGTGTCATTATTCTGTCTGAATGGACAGAAATACAGGAATGTGGCATGGACTAGTGTTGTCTGAAGCCAGTGAGCAGAAAATTAATGTGCTCATCCCTCTCTCTCAATCTCTCTCTCGCTCACTCTGTCTCTCGTTCCCTCTTTGTCTGTCACACTTCCTCCCACCTTTTTCTCTATCTTTATTCCAGTCTGCCTTTATCTCTCTCTCTCTCTCTCTCTATGTCTCCCTCTAGCTCTGTTTGTCTTTATTTCTTTCTCCGTGTCTCTATCCCCCTCTCTCTGTCTCTCTATATATTTAACTCTTTCACGTACTGTGGTTCTCCCCCACTCTCTCTATATCAATTTACCTCTTTCTTAATCTCTGTCTATCTCTCTCTCTCTCTCTCTCTCTCTCTCTCTCTCTCTCAGCCCAGTTTAATGTAGTTTGTGTTGATAGACGAAGACAATATGTTCTTTTAGATGATGAAATAATATCTGTATATCTATGTATTAGATGTTTAATGTGTTCAGATATATACAGTGGATATATACATAAACACATACAGTTGTTAGCAGTTAAACATATCTTATAAAAGCCCTTGTTTTATCCGTCCACACATACGAACTAAAATCATTGGTATGTGCAGTCCAACATTATTAGTATTTCCAGCTTTGCATTCTCAGGGAAAGGACTCGGATGACTTATGGCAGATTTTGGCTTGTATTAGTTTTGCTTGGCAGCTGCATCCTGCTTCACACACACACACACACACACACACACACACACACACACACACACACACACACCTGTCACCGCTGTCTGGAACAAAATGCTACAAGCATCAATCTGCTGTCCTCCACAGCCTCCCCCATCCCCTCTTTTCTCTTTCTTTCTCTCTCTCTCTCTCTCTTTCTCTCGCTCTCTATCTATCTATCTATCTATCTATCTATCTATCTATATCTTTCGCTGTCTTTCTCCTTCTATGTGGTGTGACACATTTATCATAATTAGTATTAGGTTTTACAAAGGACTACAGAATTAACTTTATATTGCACACACACATGCACGTGCACACACACACACACACACACACACAACACACACACACACACACACACTCCCGATTTGCCATCCCTCAGATGTTGCATGCAGTTCTCAGGGTTCACTCCCTCTCCAAGGTGCTGAAGTCTACCATCCGTCTCGTACTCTGTCTTCATGTTCTTGTAAAATTACATTTTATTTTTATTATTTAAAGGAGCCGGCTCACCCTGTCCAGAATCCCATTCGTTGTTTTTGTTTTGGAATCATGTGAGCACTACTTGGTAGCTTTCTCCGCTGCACAATTTCCACAGATTCACTGTTAGTAATCCCGTCGATCTCCATCTTAATCTTTTTCTTCATCTGCTGGATGTGAAGGCTTTTAACAAAATATGCCTTGTCTTTTCTTTCCTTTGTGTCTGCCTGTGAGATGGCTGTGGCTGGTTTAGGACTGTTATATATGGAATAATGGTGCTGAAATTGAACGAATCTGCTGAAAGAATATAACAGACACTTTGACTAAATATTTTCAATTGCACGTTACAGTTTAAGATCTGTGGTCTGGGATGTCGTCGAATTGTCGCGGATTGTTTTTGGAATATCGTTGCCTGATTTGTTGTTGATGTGAGTTTGGAAAAAGCTTAAAAGCTGATGTTTATGGGATTTTTTCCGCTGTATCTCCAGAGGATGAGTGTTTACTAGAGCTTAGGAAGACATAGCGTCCATCAGTATAGCCATGGATATTATAACGTTATAATAATCCTAATTTGTCAGGAAATGATATCTCTGGTGAACGGTTTAATCATAGCCAGTGGTTCCCAAACTTTTTCAGTATGAGACCCAAAAGAGAAATTCGGTGTCACAGCAGGACCAAAACTTACAAAAATACATCAGGAATACTCATAACATGTACATTTACACATAACACAACAAACCTGCCAAATGGCGACCCAGTAAATGAAGATTGGCGACCCATTTTGGGTCACGTCCCTTAGTTTGGGAAACATTGATCATCGGGAATGTTTACAAATGTTTTGCTGCTAGTCCTGGAACAAACTCCTCTCCTGCGCATTTTAGTGTTGCTGCTGCTCCCAAAAGCCCCAGGAGAACATGTAAGTGTACAGGACTTGGGGTTCTACATGACTAGGGTTGGAAACCTATGTGATAGATTAATAGAGAATTAACTCACAGCACTGCTACATCCTTTCTCCTTCCAAAAATAAAGCATGTCATGACTTGACAAAACTGATCACATATATCACACAACAGAAGTCATGATCACATCACTGGTTTTTCAGTCATATTAGCACAAGAGGCAGAACATACGGCTGGGAAAGTCCTCACTCGGTGCTGCAGCGACCTCACCACTGACAGCTTGTGTGCCTGAAGGAGAAATGCTAATGAACCTCTCCATGAAAGACACCATAAAATCGGTGTATAATAAGGCTGAATAAATAATCCGATTAATATACAAGTCACCGTAAATTCTAAAAAAAAAAAAAATGCAAGTATAGCAACCGGCCTCGAATACGAAATTATTTGCATAATCACACATTATACAGATAGATAAAGCTGTTTAATATATTCAGTATGAGAACACTGTAAGTGATTCAACTCTTCAGTCGCTGACCAAAAAAAATCAAGTGTGATTGTGTCAAATACATTCAGCTAATCGGATGATTGAATGTTACATACTTTATATTGCCTGTGATGTCTTACTGTTGTTTTGCTGACAAACCAACCTTGTTTTCCCTTTTCACCCAATCCTGTACCAGAAGTGAAATTTTATTAAACCACCATGAACGTTACTTATAAAGGAACATATAGCTCTCAAACTGGAAGTTTGGATTTAAAGACATTGTGAAAAAGTAACATTGTTATATTTCTCATAATAATAAGAAAAATGATTCCACACAAATTATAGATATAGAGGCCTATTGCAGATACAGTAAAAGTGCAGGAAAGAATATTTTATGCAGTGTGAGGTGCTGACCTGAGGTGTGTGTACATTACACGTCACACCCCTCTCCAAATAGCGTTAACCAGATGGAGAAAGTGGGCTTTAAGGGCACAGTACTTTCACTAAACCATCTGCCTCCTGCATTAGCCATCCAAAACCCAGTCTCTGTGGAACAGTACTGATCTCAACGACTTCTCTCTCTCTCCCTCTCCCTCTCTCTCTCTCTCTCTCTCTCTCTCTCTCTCTCAGCTGGCCCCTGAGCCCATCTGGGAGGCAGAGGTCCCTCAGCAAGCTACAGGCACATTGACTTTTCCTCACAATACCAGATTATTCATGCTGGAACTGAATTAATCTAAGCTTTTGTATCCACTTGCCTTTCACGGCACTCCCTTATAATCAGCCCATCCCCAGGGTACAAAAACCACAGCTAACCCACTATTGTTGCTGTTGTATTCAACCCCACAACTCGGGTGCAGTACATTGTGTTGATTATAAACCATATTAAGTTCAAATTAATTTAGGGATAATTAACACAAGGACAGTTGGTGCTAACCTCCTTAATCACTAAGTCACTTTTTTAATGAAATTATGTCTATGATAAAGAAATCCCTAAACGACATTGATTTACATGGATTTAAATGTGCTTCATATAGCGGTACAGGAAAGATAAAAAAAAAATATATTTAAATTACATCGAATTTCATCCAAATATGAACATGAACTTGTACGCCTGCACCTCTATGGTATTATCCAATTATCACTGAAGCGTGGTTTGAGCAGACACATGCGCAGGCTGGAGTCAGAGATAAAATCCTTAACGGGCTTTATTTAAACACTGGGCAGATGTACAAATACAGCAGGCAAGGAAGAGGGCAAAAGCAGGCAGGGTAAATCCGAACAGCAGACCACACAACAAGGGCAAAGACGATAATCACAAAACTGGAAAACAAGCTAAGGATCAAAACCATAGAGCATAGACTAAGTGACAATAAGGCCTGGCAAGGATACACACAAAACGTGGTAAACAATGCTTCACGAGAGCATATGCTAAACATAGTCTTGAAATACCCTTCTGGGCAAGTGTCTACACCTGAGCCCAATCATGTGAGAGTTCATGTGACCTCAAAGGTGGGAAGTCAGGCATCTTACTTTTGCCCATGGCCTTCTGGGAAACAGAGACCTCAGGCATGCGCCGGTATTGAGTGTGATAAGAGCGGGCGTGCTATCTGCACGCTCAGCGGGAGTAGATGCATGACACCAATCAACCAATCACATACGAGCAGTATAGTGCATAAAGTCTTGCAGAGTCCAGAGCTTCAGTTAATGTTCACATCAGAATGGGGGGAAATTGGGATCTCATTTACTCCTAGGCTTTTCACACACAACGTTACCTAGAGTTTATGCAGAATGTTGTGAAAGCAGGTGAGCAGCAATTTTATAGGCAGCAACTCCATGTTGATGTGAAAAGTTAAAGGAGACTGAACAGGAAGGCTACTGTAACTCAAATAGACACTCTGTATAACCACGGTGAGCAGGAGAGCAACTCAGAACGTATAATAGACCAAACCATAAGGAGGGTTGGCTACAGCAGGAGAAGAAAGTATTGGGTTGTAGTTCCGTCAGCCATACGCCGAAATCTGAGGCTCTAGTGAGCACAAGCTTATTAAAACTAGACAGTTTGGAAAAATGTCACTCATTCACTCATCTTCTGCCACTTAATCCTGTTCAGGGTCGTTCAGGTACAATATAGTTCTATATTTTAAACACTAAGAGACTTATTGTACATGCATGAAATTGCTTTGTGACTTAATTTTAATTTATTTCATTGTCAGAATTTACACGTTAGACATTGCACATCGTACAAGAAAACTGATTATTTAAAGTACAAACAACACAACTGGTAGAAACCATACGAATGTGTAAATCTTTATGATGAGTAGATGGAAATCTCATTAAATTTCCACTATGAAGCATTTAGGCAGATCTATTAGGAGAAATGGAATATAGTATTTATTAATATGTTTTCATTAGTGTGTAATTACTTGTCACTACTAAACATTTTGTTGTTGTTGTTGTTGTTGTTTTGTAAGCTTAGAATGAGCTCTTTACATGTATCAACATAGGGGGCAGGTGCACTTCCATGGAGCCACCATGTCGCCCTGCTGCAGTCTAGAGAGCTCCTATTGTGTTTTGCATGTAGAAGTGGCAGCATGAATCCAGAAAGAAGTATCGGAAGGAAGACAAAGAAGAAGATATGAAGTCAAGGAAGACGAAAGAAGGGCAATCAGTCTTTGCTGGTGCTGCTTAACAAGTTTGAGATCCCAAATTTTGAAAAAAAGGAGGACTGTAATTATTATTTAGCACAGAAAAACACAAGGGAGTGTGAACGTATGTACTTGATATGGAACGGATGCCTGATGACCACCGTATGGTCCAATACACACTTGGAGGGGTAAAAGAGAGGCATTCAAGAGATTGCAGTCATCAGAATCAACTCCAGTGAACCTTTAAATGACTGAAGCACATTATTGTGGCTGCGTATTTCAAAATCTTCAGTCATTGTTAGTTGATCTATGGCAGGGGTCTCCAACGCATCGCTCGCTGCCCCCTTCTGGGTAGCTCCCGAAAGGCTGAGCAAATACTTAATTTTAAACAGAGATTTTCATAAAACACAAATTTCTTTGGTCACTTGGTGAGCCAATCCTAATTCACAGTTATCCCGCCCCCTGCTGACAGAAAATGATTATTTGCCAATCAGTTATCTCGCCCCCTGCTGACATAAAATGATCATTTGCCAATCAGGCTCGCGGCGTTTTTTATTTTCTAAAAGTAGCTCCCAGTGGGAAAAAGGTTGGAGACCCCTGATCTATGGTGTATAAAAAGCGAACGTACACTCTGACTGTGCCTCTGGTATCCTCACTGCTTTTCATACACACTTCGTACATATTTTAATAGTTTTCTTGCAGTATTATCATAGTTGCGTTAATTGGTGAGAAACTCCTCTGGTATATAAAGCAGAGCGAATATGGACATGTTAAATGACCTCCGGCCCCCAGAAGACTTCAGTGTAGTCAGTACTTATTCCACACTCTTTCTGCTTCTGCACACTCAGAAAGATTCATCTAATAACTGCTGATGAAATGCTGCACAGAAAAAGCAGTTCATAAGAAACTCATTTTAGAGGGAATACATCACCAGTTACCTTATTAATAATACACTGTAGGGAAAGCCGTACTTCATATGAAAACACCATGCGGTTCTTTTTGCTGGAAAGTGGGCTTGAGTGGCATTAAAGCTTCCATCATTTACAGGAAGAGCCACTGCACAGCTTACTGTCTGTGAGGAGTTTTCTCCAATGTCAGTCTTGGTTTCCTCCAGTCCTCTGATTTCCTCCCACCCCATAAAAACAGGTAGGCAGGTGAACTGTCCCTAAGTGTGAATCATTCAGGGTGTATTCTGACCTGGTGCCAGAGTTCTGACCAGGAAAAAGCAGTTAGTGTATCCGATGTTTTATTATCCCATTAACGAAATGTGAAATTTGATAGGTTTATAGCTGTTTGTCACATGTGAGAACCACCCCTCCACCACCACCACCTCTCTGTCGGGGACCACATGGATTTCTCCCATGCTAAATAAATG
>JAQMCW010000036.1:6849814-6860005 GCA_030068335.1 Chrysichthys cranchii | reverse complement strand
ACTGTGTGTGACTGAGTGACTGTGAGACTGTGTGACTGACTGAGTGACTGTGAGACTGTGTGTGACTGAGTGACTGACTGTGAGTGACTGACTGAGTGACTGTGAGTGACTGACTGTGTGACTGACTGAGTGACTGACTGTGAGTGACTGACTGAGTGACTGTGAGTGACTGACTGTGTGACTGACTGAGTGACTGTGAGACTGTGTGTGAGTGACTGTGTGTGAGTGACTGTGTGTGACTGACTGTGTGTGACTGACTGTGTGTGACTGTGTGTGACTGACTGTGTGTGACTGACTGTGTGTGACTGACTGTGTGACTGTGAGACTGTGACTGACTGACTGTGTGACTGACTGACTGTGTGACTGACTGAGTGACTGTGAGACTGTGAGTGACTGACTGTGTGTGACTGTGTGACTGACTGACTGTGAGTGACTGACTGTGAGGCTGTGTGTGACTGACTGTGTGACTGACTGAGTGACTGTGAGACTGTGTGTGACTGAGTGACTGACTGTGTGACTGACTGAGTGACTGTGTGTGACTGAGTGACTGACTGTGAGTGACTGACTGTGTGACTGACTGAGTGACTGTGAGACTGTGTGACTGAGTGACTGTGAGACTGTGTGTGACTGTGTGTGACTGACTGACTGTGTGACTGACTGTGTGACTGACTGTGACTGACTGAGTGACTGACTGAATGACTGTGAGACTGTGTGTGACTGACTGACTGTGTGACTGACTGTGAGGCTGTGTGTGACTAACTGTGTGTGACTGACTGAGTGACTGTGACTGACTGACTGTGTGACTGACTGTGTGACTGACTGAGTGACTGTGAGACTGTGAGTGACTGACTGTGTGTGACTGACTGATTGACTGTGAGACTGTGTGTGACTGACTGTGTGTGACTGAGTGACTGTGTGCGATTGACTGTGATTGACTGTGTGACTGACTGACTGACTGTGTGACTGACTGTGTGACTGACTGACTGACTGTGTGACTGACTGAGTGACTATGAGACTGTGTGTGACTGACTGTGTGACTGACTGTGTGACTGAGTGACTGACTGACTGTGTAACTGACTGACTGTGTGTGTGTGACTGAGTGACTGACTGACTGTGTAACTGACTGACTGTGTGTGTGTGACTGACTGTGTGACTGACTGAGTGACTGTGAGACTGTGTGTGACTGACTGTGTGTGACTGACTGTGTGACTGACTGACTGTGTGTGTGTGACTGACTGTGTGTGTGTGACTGACTGTGTGTGTGTGACTGACTGTGTGACTGACTGAGTGACTGACTGACTGTGTGACTGACTGAGTGACTGTGAGACTGTGTGTGACTGAGTGACTGACTGAGTGACTGACTGAGTGACTGACTGAGTGACTGACTGAGTGAGTGACTGACTGTGAGACTGTGAGACTGACTGTGAGTGACCGACTGTGAGTGAGTGTGATTGCTACAACTGTTGTGTGATTAAAAAAAAATTCTCATTCTTGGTTATTTATAACTATAGTATTCTATAACCACATAGAAGAGCATGATAGGATCCTGGGAACATTGATTGTAGAATGCTTTGCTAACTAAGGCTCATTACTAGGCACTAATTAAGAGCTTATTACCAGACACATCATGCAGTCATTAAAGTGTCCAATTAGCCATGTCATTGTGCCTCGTTTGCTGAAAAGCTCTGAATCTCATACCAAGTAGCATGAGGCAGTCTCCTTGACCTGAAACTGTGTATCTGGTGTTTGATATAATGTGAACAGAAAGTTGTGTTTCAGCAGTGTTATCTGCTCACAGATAAGATAAGATGTGGTCGCCCTGTGTGTTGGGTTTCAAATGTGCAGAATGAGTGCAGACAAGAGCTCAAGTGACTGCAGCTCTGTTTCTCACATCTCTCCCAAGGCTGTTAAGGATAATAGAAAATGACACAATCGTGATGTGTTCGATAGCGTTTTTGGGCTAAGGGTTGCTTTTTAATCCCATTTTGAGTTTTGGCGGTATAAACAATCTATATGATCTGTGTATTTCTCTGGTCCTGCACTGTAGTGCCTCCTAAACCAGCACACCTACAGACTCCGGTGACCGAGCTGTGTAAACCGCTGGGCAGGAGCTCACCCTTTAGCTCCAAGATGGAGGAGGGAGGAGGAGGGGGAGGAGGAGGAGGAGGAGGGAAAGGTCGAGTGTCTGACCTCATCAGCCGCTTTGAGGAAAACAGGTACACATGCACAAGGCAGCCAATAGGAGGGCTGCAGGCTTTTCTGCTTTGCTGCTTTCTTTCTAGTATTTTTTGCTGCTTCTGAAAAGCTACAGAAATGCTGTTAGATGACTGATGAGCAACATAATTAAGCACTCATCGTCAAAGCGTTTTGTTTTACTTGGCAGTTGCGTTTTCATATCCTCTAGTAGCATAGCTGGTGATTTTTGTCATTTGTTCCAGTGCTGGGTCTCACAACCCACCATTATCAAAGTTATTATACGCTCACTGGCCACTTTAGCAGGAACACTTATGCACTTGCTTCGTTATCCATTCAGTCAAACATGTGGCAGCAGACTGTTATTGGCTGATGGGGAAAATTGCATGAATGAACATTGAACAGATGGTAATCAAGTGACTGGTGGATTTATTTCCTTTTACATGCCATATACTTTTCACTTATTTTATATTGTTCCCTGAGATGCTTTGGTAAAGTTTGCAAGTTGTTTTTATTTAAAAAAATAAAAATAAAAAAAAGCGCCCTGGTTCCTTTTTCTAATGCATACATAGCATGAAATGAAAACCCTACAGAATAATATGGGTTGATTTTGAGGCTGTGCCGTTAAATATTAAATATGTAAATAGATTCAATCTGATTGATTAACATCTTTTAACGAGAACTCAGTCAGCCACGCCCACTGAATTAGTCATGTGCAGTTCACAAACAATTCATTCTTTTTGAATAACTCATTTTAATGAGTCATTTGTACCGGTTCAACTTCACAACTGAATTGTTGTGGGGTTTTTTTTTCCTAATTTAGCTGCTCTCAGGCAACTGCATGCAGTCGGTTGCATCACTACACAGTGTGCACAACAATGGACTCATAACAATCAACACAGAGCACGAAAGTGTAGCCTAATGTGAACTCTCAAGAAGATACTGGTTCAGTTTCTCAAATTGTTAGACAGAATCGGTTCACTAAAATGAATCAAACTGCCCGTCACTATGCGGAACTGTTTTGCAATGGTTTTCACGTAGCTGTTAATGACATACAGATGCTTGTATACTTATGAAACGAATATTCCTGAAATGATGCATATAATACATTTAATATTTACATAGCTTGTGTGCCCTATCACATCCCCAACATTGGGTAATTTGGAAATGTTAAATATTTTGCTTATGAAGGAAGCATTTGCTGAATAACAGATGGCTCCTCCCCTTCATAGTGCTTTGGGAGGTCATATTTTAATGAGGCAAGTTTCCATATCAGAAAGAGACACTTTTGTAACACCTAACGTGTTGTTGCTTGTTCATCAGCTTGGACTCTTATTCAAATGGATGCAAGTGAGCATTAATTCACTGTTGACAGACACAGAGCATGTTACATGATCAGCCATATCATCACTCTAATTATTCTTGATGTGCTTTTTCCATTCAAACCCAAAGGTTTTTACAAAGAAACAAGCAACGATTCATCACTACTTAAATGGCACCATTTATGAAAAGCCTCCCACTGTCGTAATGTCCTTAATTGTGTAATGAACAATGTGGTGGATGGTGCAAAAAACGTGTACTGTCAGTTTTAAGGTTTGTACAAGAAGACTGCATCAAAAAGTAGAAGTTGGGTGACTTCCAGATCCTAGAAATGGTTTCTCAACAGTGCTGTTAACACAAGAAGAGACGAGATTTCAAATGAGCATGGCGACAGTCCCCTGTAATGCCTAAGATTTATGTTCTGAGACCTGAACACTGGTTAGAATCAATTTTTATTTTTCTTCTGGTTTGTATACTGTGACTCCCTCAAACACACTTTAGTTGAGCTAGGCTGCACCCTTCTGGTGAAATTCGGTAAATAAATTATACTTGTGTGGTTTATGCCTCATTTCTTTCATGTACCTTATAAACTGTAATCTTGCTAGTTTCCATGAGATATGGTAATCTTGGCTGTAGTACACACACACACACACACACACAGAGTCTGAACTTACAGACATGTGGGTCTGTAAAGAACATCAACTTGGAAAGTTCTTACGTCAATGAGTGGAAAGGTCATTAGTACAACACTCTATGGTGCTAATAAATTGCTAGGATATTATTATACACTTTTAACTAATGATGCTAATATTAGAATAGCTGTTAGATTATGTTCAAATGGGGTGTGTGAAATGTATTTTACAGTTAACATGGTCCCTGACTTGGCAGGGTTTTAGAACCCCTAGATTAACCCGTCTGTTATATTGCGTGTCAAATCGACCTATTTTAAAGTAAAAAAGAAAAAATCTAAAATAAATAGTTAAAAGTATTTTTTTGGTATGAAACGCCTTCTGTTTGGCTTAATAAGTGTATTCGACAAATAAAATGAAAGGCAGTCAAAGTGGGGACGAAAGCAGGTCAGAAGTGTCAAATACTATTGATTCTTTGCAACTGTGAGACATTTCAGCCCAGTCTCACATACATACACACACACACACATGCATACATAGTTATTAATAATGAGTTATAAACCATGTTTATTGGGAATTTTTGGTTTCTTGCACTTTTGGATAATTAAACATGGGTCAAACTGACCCAGGAACATCATTGCTGTTCCTGAGAAACGATCATAACAGGAGGGTTAAACTAGCAGAGCTCTTTCTGTCTGACCTCATTTTACCTGATGTTAAAATGAAAAAGGATTTCTCTGTTATTAAAAAAAAAAAAACAAAAGCCGTGGTTATTCTTTACTCCAGATGAGTTTCTCAGAGCTGGGCACTGGCTGAAGTAGCGATCTCTTATGGAATTATCTGCCACCCACTACAAGCCATAGATGCTGATATCTACTCTATAAATACACACACGTACATCCTGTTTGTGTCTCAGTCCTAATGACGTCGTTTTCTTACGTTTTGTGTAGGAGTCGAGCTCTGTATTGTGTCAGTAGATTCGAGTTCCTGTGGAGGGCCTTGAGGCAGACAATGAAAATGCGCTGTAATGGTGTGAGTACTAGCTGAAGGCTCTTGCAAGGAGGAGAGGTTGTGAGATCGTGATCAGAGGATGCAGTTAAAGCAGGTTGTGTTTCAACTAATTGAACTCGTTCAGGATCATAAAAGGAATACGATGATTGCTTCCTTAATTCAGTAGCTAGTAAAGGCAGTGTTCGTGGTAAAGGAAAGTGTTGTTGCATATTATCCCCTCAGTGTTGTGGAATGCTCAAGTCAGATCGGTCAGATGGTGTCGGTTCATCTTCCACATGAGTCTGAAAATACTTTCAGCTGCAAGGCAAATGACAGGTTTTTTTTATAAACTCTTTTGAATATGTTAGCATTGCTACAGTGACAGCTAATTGACCAAGGCTTGGATGGTAAATGCTTCTCATAATCTAAGCCTAATGATAAATAGGATAACGAATCGCGTTAGAAGAAGAGAAACGTCGGATCATTGATGCGGTGAAGCTTCCTGCAATGAGACACTTATTTAGTGAGTTTTTCCAACATGGGAAAGTGTTCAAGACTGAGGACTTTTCACTTCCTGGATTCTCAGTAATATGACAAGCTGTGTGTTTTTTTTTTTGTTGTTTTGTTTTGTTTTGTTTTTTTTTAACTAAAAAAAAAAGAGAGGCCCGTAAGAGAATGTTTGCTTCGTAAACATTCCATAACATTAATGTTTAACGCTGAGCAGTATGTCTTTAAATTAAGGATTGTATTTGGCAGATTGCTGTGGTGTAAAAGGAATAAAACATGAGGTTTATCCACTTTGGGGTGACAACGGTACGTGTTGTTCTAGGATGTTCCTATTCCTAAGTGCTTAAACTCCCTACATACAAAATGGAGTAAATTCTGGTTGATATCATCTTACCTTTTTATTTTTATTATTATTTTTTTTTAACCTAGAATTTTTTTTTACTAAAAAGCTGATTGCAGGGATTACAGGATTCTTATAGGACCTTTTTTTTTGTTTGTTTGGTTTTTTTTGTTTTTGTTTTTTTTTTGCTAAATAGCTGATTTCAGGGCTTGTACCTTGTACAGTGTCCTGATGTGCTGTACTGTACCGACCACACCACCCTTAGGTCCTGCCATCCACCCTGTACAGGAAAGGGCTGTCTGCAGGTGGGCCAAAGTCTGGGAAGCAGCTGGAGGACCTGCAGGATGTGTTTGTGGAGGGTGTGTGTTTAAAGAGGGCTTGGAGTTTGTGCTGTTCTGGCTCTGTTTTTTGTGTGTGTGTGCGTGTGTGAAAATTTTACAGAAAGCAGAATCTAATTTGGATTACGTCCTCACTTTTTGGCTTTCCACCTGCACTGCTGAGCTGAAGGGTGGAGGGTTTTTAAAAACTTAAGCAAAATGTAGTATCACTCTGTCAAGGAGATGTGTGTGTGTGTGTGTGTGTGTGTGTGTGTGTGTGTGTAATCTTGGCACGTGCTCTGAAGTAGGGCAGCAGGCTATCTCTCGGGACACGGAGCGGCTATACCTCTGCAACCCATCCTCTCTTTTCCTTTGCCTGTTCCTCCCATCCTCCTCTTCCCTTTTTTTTACCTCCCCTGACCTGCATGCTCTCACATCCTCCGCTAACACTGAAACTCGCATGCGCAGTTGTGAGCACACACACGCACACGCACACACAGTGTACTGCCCTACATGATAGAGGAAGTTTGTGCAGCTAGAGTGGAGTATTTTTATCACAGACACTCACATTTTCACACATGCTCCCTCTCGCTCGCTTTCACCCTGGCTCTTGAATTCTTAAGTCAGTTACTGCAGCTCTGCAAACAGAAGAGGCTTTTAAATTTAACTAATTAACAGAGAGAAACTGACCTACCTACTCTCTGTGTCTGTCTTTTACACCCAGGCACCCAGACAGGAGGGACAGCTCTCCTCAGAAGCACACAACCAAACCTGCCAAGTGCAGTCCGGTCCACAGGAGTCACCAGAAACCGACGGATACTAAAGAGCAGACTCAGGACTGCAGCACCAGCCATGACCACATGCCCTCTACTAATGGATTGTTGAGTCAAATGGACAGAAACAGCGATCACAGCGGAGCTGCGAGACCTGAAGGCGAACCGCTGCTGAATGGAGACATGGTGGAGCAGAGTTTGGTGGACGGGGTGGCAGACGCACCCCAGAGTGTCATCGAGATGCCTGAGAAAGAGGACCAGAGCAGGAGAACAGAGACAGAGAATGAGGCCACTATGGATGACAGCGGGATGGAACACAAGGTGGGTGTGTGTAAGAGATTTTTCAAATGGACAGGTTTATTTGTCATATTTTTAATATAGCGAGAGTGTGTGTGAGGGAGAGAGCGCTGTGGGTTGTTGTGGTTGGTGAATATTTTCAGTGTCCCACCGGGGCACAGAGTGACTCGTTTATTTGACACGTCCTGCCTGCTGGTGCTACGTGCTGTCCTCAGAGTTGGCAAGCGGGTGCTAACTATAGAGCCTCCGTCTGAAGGCAACACTCAGCTCTTACTCTAAAGAAGATAATGTACCTCATACGATGCTTCCAAGTTTTTCGATTTTCTAATCTCTTTGATACCATTTCAGACTTCCTGCTGTGTGTACTGTATGTTGTGACTGCCAGATCATGAGTGCTCAATTAATCATATCCAAACGGTTACCGTTGCGTGAATGGCTGATTTGATTAGACAGCACTTTCTCAGTAGCTCTGTATAAACCCGATATGTTATGCGTGAGGTCTTTTCATGAACCAGTCACCGTCCCATGTGATGATTATCAGAGGATGGCAACTAATTTACCCAACTTTATTTCTGAGCACGTCGTGCTTTGTGGTATTTAGACCGCTAACAAGTAGCTGGCATTTTGTTCTTTCGATAATAAGTGCACTTTAAGGTGCTTCATGATAAAGTAAGACGCTGTTTGCGCTTCATAGCATGTGAACATGTAGGAATTCGTGCCCATTTGGGTGAGGGAGATGCAAGACCCAGAGTGATGTTGAAAAGAGGATGAGGAAGGTTACTCTGATGAAATCAATGTCAGACTGTTGGACGGAAAAGAAGAAGTCTGAAAATGGGGCTGGGACAAAATGCTGGCAGTGTAAAAATCCTGCTATTGTACAAAGATTGTTTTGCTGCTGCTATGGATATTATTATACTTCGCTATACAGTTGCGCTCGAGTAATGCATGCGAGTTGTCTAACCATAGGACATTAATGTCGTTTATCAACTGGTTTATCACTAGCAACGTGCTCCAGAACCTCCTTCAAGTTTCTTGAAGCCTGGTCATTCCATCTTTGTCTCCCTCTATTTATGGCCAAAAGTATGTAGACACCTGATCGCCACATCACAAAGTTGGAAACGCACATTTGTCTCCGAGGTCTTTGTACACTGTGGTATAATGATTTCCCTTCACTGGAACTAAGAGGTTCAAACCTGTTCGTGCATGACAATACCCATGTGTACAAAATATAAGGAAATCATGTTGTCCCAGGGTTGGTGTGGAAGAACTCGAGTGTCCTGAACAGAGCCCTGAGCGCAACCACACTGAACACCTTTCGGATGAACCGGAACACTGACTACACCCAAGGCCTTCTCACTTGGCATCAGTGCCTGACCTTAGTAACACTCTTATGGCTGAACGAACACACATCCGCACAGCTACGCTCCAGAACCTAATGACAAGCCTTCCCGGAAGAGTAAAGGTTATTATAACAGCAAAGTAAGGCTTAACTCCGTGTTAATGCCTATGATTTTGACATGGGCACGGTGTCCACAAACTTTTGGTCATATAACGTATTTCTCTTTATCTTTCTGTCAACACTAGCTCCTCCTTTACTGTATATACTTGTTTCCTCTTTAGCGCACTCTCATTTCCTGTCTGTCTAGCTTGGCATTTAATTCCACATTGTGTCCCATATACCTTCTGCACACACACTTTCAGTTAAAAAAAAAAAAAAAAAGGTACTAAGGTATACCATTTCTTACAGTTGGGTTGTTGTGCTGAAGCATACACCTTTTGTGCTTTTAGTTTAAATCTTAAAATGGAGGTCACAAATCCTTCCATTGTAAACCTTCAAATGGATGAATGCAAATCCATTATGGAGAATTGTTTACAGAAAGCTTGGCAGGTATTTGCTTGAGACTAGAGGTGTGAGACGGATTGGGGTCCCACAGCATGCAAGAAGAAATTTAAGGCTTTTACTTTCATGTGGGTGAGCCGTGATATATAAAGATTGAGGATGTGAAGTGGGCTGGTATGAAGCTAAAGGAAGCGCTGCATGAAGCATTTACAAAGTTCATTCATCCATCCTTAGTACCTGCCTGGTCTGGCGCACAGTGGTTTAAATGAATTACTAGTTTGTTTGTATTTTGGAAAAATAAAACCAGCTAAATTATTTAGACCATATTGTGGGCAGACACAATAAAACGAATGCTATTTATGTTAAAGTATTTCTGTCATTTGCTCACCTCTCTGAATAATACAGCACCCATGATAAAGCAATAATGTTTATATGATTAATGGTTGTGGTGGTTTAAATTGGACTACTAGTTTTATACTGTATATACATGTATACTGTATATGTATATTGTGGCCATGTTTTAATCGTTCGTTACTTAGTTTTCAGTGTGTCTTGGTAATAACAAGGCTTTTAAGGTTGTCTTCCAATAAAACCCAATTAAACTGTCTCTGTCCTTACCATCAGATGTAGGTGTTTTCAGTGGCCTAAATGCGAGCGATGCATTAATAAAGAGCAGGCTATGCTATTCAGTTAAATGTGGCCACAATTTGTGTAAAAGGAGAGAAAGAATTATTAAAAGGTTGCCATAGTTTAACTAAATTAAGGGCACAAATAGATAAAATAGGGAACAATTAGTAAAAATATGACCATGGTGTGTGTATGTGTGTGTGTGTGTGTGTGTGTATGTGTGTGTGTGTGTGTGTGTGTGTGTGTGTGTGTGTGTGCGTGCGTGGTGTCCCTCATACAGAATCTCACAAAAGTGAGTACACCCTTCACATTTTTGTAAATATTTTATTATATCTTTTCATGGGACCACACTGAAGAT
>JAQMCW010000036.1:6837859-6849714 GCA_030068335.1 Chrysichthys cranchii | reverse complement strand
CCATCTGAACCAAATAAGTTTATCTTGGTCTCATCAGACCACAGGACATGGTTCCAGTAATCCATGTCCTTAGTTTGCTCGTCTTCAGCAAACTGTTTGCGTTCTTTCTTGTGCATCATCTTTAGAAGAGGCTTCCTTCTGGGTCGACAGCCATGCAGACCAATTTGATGCAGTGTGCGGCGTATGGTCTGAGCACTGACAGGCTGACCCCCCACCCCTTCAACTTCTGCAGCAATGCTGGCAGCACTCATACGTCTGTTTTCAAAAGGCAATCTCTGGATATGACACCGAGCACGTGCACTCAACTTCTTTGGTGGACCACGGCGAGGCCTGTTCTGAGTGGATCCTGTCCTGTTAAGGCGCTGTATGGTCTTGGGCACCGTGCTACAGCTCAGTTTCAGGGTGTTGGCAATCTTCTTATAGCCTCGGCCATCTTTATGTAGAGCAACAATTCTTTTTTTCAGATCCTCAGAGAGTTCTTTGCCATGAGGTGCCATGTTGAACTTCCAGTGACCAGTATGAGAGAGTGTGAGAGCGATAACACCAAGTTTAATATTCACACCTGAGACCTTATAACACTAACGAGTTACATGACACCGGGGAGGGAAAATGGCTGATTGGGCACAATTTGGACATTTTCTCTTAGGGGTGTACTCACTTTTGTTTCCAGTGGTTTAGACATTAATGGCTGTGTGTTTAGTTATTTTGAGGGGACGGCAAATTTACACTGTTATACAAACTGTACACTGACTACTTTACATTGTATCAAAGTTTCATATCTTCAGTGTGGTCCCATGAAAAGATATAATAAAATATTTACAAAAATGTGAGTGTGAGTGAGGTGTACTCACTTTTATGAGATACTGTATGAGGGAGAATCAAAAGGTAAAGGTTATCTTTAAATACCACTATAACCCGGAGAGCAAAAGACAGATCATGTGGCGACATCTACCTTTTCCAGCAAAGAAGAAATTCAAAACTCAGCCCTCCTCCAAGAAAATCATGTTAAAGTTTTTTTTTGGGACATGAAGGGGCCTATTCTGGCACATTTCCAAGGGTGAAATGAACTTAAACCTGCAAATCACAGCAAAAGAAGAGGAATACTGTCCAAAACAGTCTTGCTGCACCACGACAATGCAGGTCCTCATACAGCAGCAGGGACATTAGAGGCAGTGCAGCAGCTCAGGTTCGAACATGTGTGTATCTTCCCCAACCTCTTTACAGTCTAGATCTGGTGCTGTGCGATTATCACATCTTCGGTCCACTGAAGGAGGCCCTGCGCGGTCACAGATTCACCTCTAAGGATGAAGTAAAGGAAGCGGTGCTCACCTGGCTTCTGGAGCAGCCAAAAAACAGCTTCTCTGCGGGAATACAGAAGCTAATTGTACAATACGACGAATGCGTCACCGTGCATTGCATTCAATTTCTCCTAGTTACTTCTATCAAAGTCTTTCTTATTTTTTTATTCGCCTTCTGCCGCTTAATCCTGTTCAGAGTCGCGGGGGGTCAGCTTGGATTGGGGCCAGCTTCTCGGGCGAGAGGCAGGACACACCCTGGGCGGGTCGCCAATCCACCGCAGGGTGACAGACCATTCACACTCACATTCACTACGGGCAATTTAGAGCAGCCAATTAGCTTAATCTTTGGACTGTGGGAGGAAACCAGAGTACACCCACATGAACACTGGGAGAACATGCAAACTCCACACAGAAAGGCACCTGTGCCGAACCCGGGGCTCGAACCCAGGACCTTCTTGCTGTGAGGCAACAGTGCTAACCACTCAGCCACCGTGCCGCCCTTCTATCAAAGTCGTTAAATGTATTTTGCATTTTCTTTTTGATTCTCCCTCATATTTTTTTTCTTTCGCGGTCATGAGTGGGGCCAAAAAAAACTGCAGTCCTATACACATCTGGCACTGAGACCAGTTATGAACACCAGTAATGTAGCTGAGGTTAAAGAACCGTCAGAGCCAGAATTCACAGGCAGTGCTGACAATGCTGCCATTTCCACTTCTGTGCCTTTGCCAGTGTTTTCTATTGTCTCCAGGGGCATAGCGGTAGGGTTCATGTTTAATTTCCCCCCACCCCACTGACACTTGGAGCAGCACTGTGCTTTGTCTTTCTACACCAGGAAGTTTTCTCTACAGCTCTTAGCTAGCAACAATGGCTCTGTGTGTGTGGTATAGGAACCACCGAGGTAAAGTCACAGGGTATTGTGTGTGTGTGTGTGTGTGTGTGTGTGTGTGTGTGTGTGTGTGTGTGTGTGTGGAGAATGAACTTTGGCTTTGACCTTTGGAGTCCAGTTTCCCATTCAGCTGCGACATCCTTAGCATGCAGAATATTCACAGCCGTACGTCTTGTTCGGTAGACATGCTGAAGGATGGAATTCAGCTTGCACTGCATACCTTTTGTGTTTTCCTGCCCTCAGGGCTTGATAATTATCTAATCACATGACTGAGACTCAAACAGTGTCGCATTAAAGGCAGTCTAGGACAGGAATGTGTTGACAAACGGTAGCTGTGGTCAATTCCAGTGTCTTGAGAATGTAATATGAGGCGATAAGGAAATGCATACAGGCAGGTATGGGGGATTCTGATTCGTCTAGGGTTGTAGACTGGGCCACCTTTTTAGGCTACACTCAGCAGTCACCCAGCCATGTCTTGGTTGCTCGGAAACCTGAGTAACTCAGTCTACAGTTAGACCTCCATGTACAGATTCAAAACAGACAGTCACCCATGCACCCACACATGTCACCGGGGCAAATCAAGCTGATAAGTAAAACCCAGTGTGTGGGGTCCAGCAGACCGAAAGATTTAGAAAGCGCAGTGCATGCTATAGTTACAGTATACAGGGGTGAAGCTGCTTTGAAGTGCATTTTGTTTATATATTGCAAGTAGGTTTTTTTGCCCTCTGGTTGTTCAACAAAAGAAGAAGGAAAAAAAAACCACTGGTGACCGCTAACCTACTGAGCACTGACAGATACACTTCTAAGGTTTCAGATTAAGCTGTCACTTCCTACTACTTCTCACTGTGGGAGTCAGTGGCACTGAGACAAAACAATCTCCTTTCTTAAGATCTCAGTCTACCCTGTGTTAAGTTGTAATAAAAGCAGCTCCGCCACACTAAGCGAAAGACTGTTGTGTAGGTTTAGATTTTGATTGTTGATTTTGCTGTTTTAGGAGACCAATGAGCAGAAGCTGTACAAAATCGCAAATGAGCTTCTGCAGACAGAGAAGGCCTACGTTGCAAGATTAAATTTATTACAGGTAAGTGGAGCTGTACGAGTAGCTGTATTTTGTTTTGGTAAAAAAAAAAAAAAAATGCATTGTTTCAAAACTGAAAAAGAAAGTGATATGAATCACGCCCATGGCTCCATCGTAGGTAGTGGATATTTCCAAGGCATTTTACATCATTTTTTGGTCCATTTAAGCAATAATAAGCTTTAAATGGGATTAACACCTAAATTCATCTTACTGTCATTGACTATAGCAGATAAAATAGTGGGGAAAGACCTTAGGCTTACTGTTAGCTATATTATATGGACTATCGCACTGGGGGGGAAAAGAAAAAACAAATCAAACCATAATTTGCATTTTCTAAGTTCGAAATTGACGTCAGTGTATCTGCGCGGAAAGTTCTCTGTCTTCAGAGTCGCACTGTGCAGCTGCTTAAGTTGATTCTCTGTGCATCCTGTTCAGATGATCAAAAAAAAACCCTTAACACAAGCTCTTTCCTTTTATCCTAAAATAAATCTGGTGGTAGGAAATGTGGACTTTATCATCGTTATCCAATATCTGTGTGGAAGGATATGGATTACTAACGACTCATGCGGAAAAGTCCCATAAATAACCTTGTGATATTTACACATACACACCCTCCTCCTTGGCCCTGTTGTGCAGGTGTTTTGTGCCAAGCTGATGGAGGAGGCAGGAAAAGGCATGTTCCCTGTGGAGGTGGTGAAGAACATCTTCTCCAATATCTCCTCCATCAATACGTTCCACAGCCAGTTTCTGCTGCCAGACCTGGAGAAACGCATGGGAGAATGGTGAGAGAGTGGAGAGGTTGATCTGCTCAGTTTTATCCTTCACTCGCCAGCTTTATCCATGAACTTAATCCTTTAACTGTGAACCTTTTGGGGTTAAGTACACTATGCTATGTCCTAAAATGATCTTTATGGTACATTTCATGTTTAGTTATGATTGATGGGAAAGTTGTCAGTAACTAGTGTAAGTAAGCAAACCCGATCAGTTCCTTCACAGTGGTTAGGGGATCATCTGCTTGAAACCGTTTCAATTCCTTTGCATTTCAGGATGTCTTGCTTTAGATCTCACCAGTTTTTGTTTTGTTTTTTTGGACAAATGTCATTTCCCCTGAAGACACTAGAATGACTCCCCGCCTCGCTTCAGATACTCTCTGATGCGCTTTCGGTGGCTTCTATTCTAAGACTTCTTTAAATTTCGGTTAACGAATGTCTTATCCGCGGTCTTCGCAGGGAGACGACGCCTCGAATAGGAGACATTCTGCAGAAACTTACACCCTTTCTGAAGATGTACGCAGAATACGTGAGGAACTTTGATAACGCCATGGAGCTCCTGAAACAGTGGACCGACCGCTCGCCTCAGTTTAAAGCCATTATTCAGGAAATCCAGGTAAAGTCTTGAATGTATTTTTGTTGTTTTCTGGCTAATGATATTTGTTAGTGTTTACAACTGAAAGGGTTTTACAAACCTTGACCTGTTGCCAGATGTTTGTAGTTTCCTTTTTGTGTGGTTCTTGTCCTGAGTACAGAAGCAGGAAGTGTGTGGGAGTCTGACGCTGCAGCATCACATGCTGGAACCAGTACAGAGAGTACCAAGATACGAGATGCTCCTCAAAGACTACCTGAAGAAGCTTCCTCAGGACCACGTGGACCGGCGGGACGCTGAGAGTACGAGTTAGCTTTTCACTCAAGCCTACAGTAGTATTAGCAGTTCTATAGTCTTTGCTAATCATGTTCAGGCTGCTCTCCAAATGCGGAGCATAGCATCTTTAATAATATAACGCAGAGCTCCTGAGTAAAGAACTGGCTCCGTCATTGAGAGGCCACAGGTTCGGGAGCCAGGGGAGCACCACTGGGTGGATGTGATGGCATAGCCTCTCTCCCCACTAGCACTTTTCCTCCGAGTGTTACACTGCCCTGTGACACAACATTGTGGGCCTTGATGCACAATCCCAACATTTTCAAATGGATCCCATTTTTTGTTCCGCCTGTTTACATGTCCGGTTCCCATGTTTACATCGTTCCACCGTGCACTAAGCTAAAAACGGCTATATTTCACCAGTAGCATCATTTGAGGTTGTTGAAAGGATGAGTGATTCTGTTGTTCCATTTGTCTCTTTATCGTCTGTCTTAAGGACTTTAATGCTACACTGGCACTGGGGTCAGGAGCAGCTGTTATCTTGCTCCGCCACAGGTCCAGAATACTGCACTTGCGTACATCTTAGCAAGTGAAAATATCTTAAATATAGTCAAATGTATCAAATATTTCCTATTATAAAGTTACAGTTAACAACAACAATAAACTATATAAGATCGTTAAACTTATTTTGAGACATTTTTGCTTATTTGGGTTTTTTTTTCATTTTTCTACTGGCAGGTCATTTTGCTTCTTTCTAGAAATAAATGTTTATAATGAGCAAAATTAATAAATACGTGTAAAAGAAATGTCCAAAAATATGTATATAGTAATAATCTTATATTTGGCTTATGGTGATCTTATAATAAAGCGAACACTAAAGAAATCTGACTATTATTGAAGATATTTTCACTTACCAAGATGGTTTTTTTTTTCTTTTCTTCATAGACCGTTCAAATGCCCAGTTGTGACCCCAGCGAGCAGAATCACAATCAGAGCCACAATGGCCCTCGTAGGGATGTTTGTCTGATCCTATTTGAACTCTCACTGGTTAGGGTTAGTGTTGTGTTTAAGCCTTGCATTGATTAGTTGTACTAATAATTACATCAGCCCAAGGATTGTAAGACAAATGAAAATAAAGATAGACAAAAATCTTAAAAAAAAGACGGAGAATTAGCAGATATGTTATTGTATCAGATATGCTTCGGATTTCGAGTTTCATTTGACTAGGGCTCAGAATGGATGTTTAAAAACAAAAAGGACTGATCTGTTTACACGTATGCGACCGTACCCGATCTGGGTCAGATGGGAAAAATCAGAATCGCGTAGCAATGTAAATGCAGTGAAAACCCCACGTGGACTCAGACGTGTAAAATCGTTCTTATTTCAGAATCGTTGGAGATTATTGCCACGGCAGCCACACACTCGAACACTGCAATTCGCAAATCTGTAAGTACTGTTCTTTTCTTCTCCCTGCTTTTCCTCCGTTTCAGTGGAATCACATTGGCACAGTTAAAGTCCATTACCCTTGGCTTGCATCGGCACAGAACGACCCATTTTATCGCTTTCGTAGCAACTGTGTTAAGGTATTCCTGTCAGCGCTCATGCTTCATGCCATTCCTTGCAGGAGAATCTAAAGAAGCTGCTGGAGATTTATGAAATGCTGGGGGAGGAAGAGGACATTGTGAACGCCTCTAATGAGTTTATAAAGGAGGGCCACATTCTCAAACTGGCAGCCAGGAACACTTCAGCTATGGACCGATACCTCTTTCTGGTGAGCAGCTGCTAGTGCTGTTTTCCCCGCATCCGTTTACAGTGCACTATTCAGAGCAGAATAATACATCTGTATTATTTTATTATTATAAGAATGGAGACTTTTTTTATTTAGCTTAAAGACATGCGTACGTTACATGTTCTAAGGTGGGCTCGGTGTTCATTAAAGCTGCTTGGATGTAAGACGTTCGACATTCGCCCCCTCTGGTAGAAAAATGTTACTGCAAACCGCGTGAGGGAGAACGTTTCATAATGTGGCTGGCTCTGTGTCATTCTAGACGGCATGGATTAATCACGTGGGTGAGAGTGAACACATTTAGAGACCGCATTATGTCGTAGGCCTGAATAGTAACAACACCAGTGGTGCTCTTAGCAGACTATTTAGCATACCCCCGTATGTAATTTGGGACACGGCTCGAGAGTCGCTCTCTCACTACTGTTTGCTGTGTTACTTTTTCTTTTTTTTTTTTTTTTCTATTTTTTTTTTCTAATGCCAACATGGTTTCTTTCTCCTCTGATTAGTTTCCGGCTCTCACATAGACTTCTTTCATGTCTAAAGTGTAATGTATATATATGTACAAACCTCCTGGCAATTCTGAGATGAGAGTCCTGATACAACACGTTCTCCCTCCTCTGACTCAATAATCATGTTTTTTCCCTCCTCTGATTCAATAATAATTGTCTTTTCATTTTTGACAAAAAAAAGTAGGAGTAAAGTAAGCGAAGTAGCTGTAATTTGCATCGTACAGCAAAAACTCTGTTCTCGATCAACCACAAAGTAAATGATGTAGGTCACCCGCATTCAGTTATTCAGGGCAAGGTGGTGTCTCTTATATTACCTATTCATCCTGTGGGCTCCGTCTCCTCTGCTAGCCTTCAAGCGTTTTCGGGTGTAGCTTTGCAGGGGGTGGCTAGCTGAACCGAGCTTTTTGTGCTGCATTGTTATTAATACCCTATGAATCTCTTTACCTCCTCTCCAGTTCAACAACATGCTGCTCTACTGCGTTCCCAAGTTCAGTCTGGTGGGGCAGAAGTTTACGGTGCGCACACGAATCGGCATCGATGGGATGAAGGTGATGGAGACGTATAATGAGGATTATCCTCACACGTTCCAGGTGTCTGGGAAGGAGCGTACCCTCGAGCTGCAGGCCAGGTAAATGTCACTTTAGCTGCCTTTCAGTGCCAGACAGAGACCAAAGACACACCACCACATAAGCTGGATGATCCATTGAAGGGTATGACATGAAATTCAAACAAAATACAGTAAATTTATCAAATATATGGGTTTGTGTGTGGCAAATCCTGATGTTGCCACAGCTATACCGAGTTCAAGAGAGCAAAATTGGCCATGCTGTCAGAGGGAGGGGTTGGCGTTCTCTCACTTATCAATCACAGCAGCACTAGCCAATCACAGGCATCTGTGAGCTTATGCATGCAGAAGTTGGCGGATAGCTCTTTCCTCTGAGTGTATTACGCCATCTCCTGATGTTGCATGAAGAGCAGTTTAAAAAGATTCATTCGCCTGGTTTCACGTGCCATGGAGCAAGACTGACTGGTCGATACCCGTCATGTCATATAGGAGTTATAGGTGATGAGTAGGAATTGGCCATGACCAAATTAGAAGGATGATTGAGGGGGAAATCCCCTAAAAAAAATGGATTATTTTACTTTAATTATGCATCGGTTATAAATGCTTGCCTTTGAACTCATCCCGTCTCTTGTTTATTTCCTCACTCCAGCTCTGAACAAGATAAAGAGGACTGGATAAAGGTAAACGTGTGACTGAGCTTACTATTTCAGTTTGTACCGTTTGCATTTATCATAGGCATGTTCCTCTGACAGCAGTGTCGTGTGAATTTTAGGCATTCCAAGAAACGATAGAGATCTTCCACCAGAAGAACGAGACATTTAAAATGGCTGCAAAAGAAGTGGAGGAAGTCTCTGTGAGTATCCGAACTGGTCCTGCCAAATTTTGGTCCGGCTCACACGTTAGCCCATTGGTAGATATATTTGAACACGGATTCCTGATGTGTGTTTGTGTGTGTCTGTGTGTGTGTGTCTCCCAGATATCAGAGCTGGGAAAACGAGCGCCACGCTGGATTCGCGATAACGAGGTGACCATGTGCATGAAGTGCAGGGAACCTTTCAACGCTCTCACACGCAGGAGGCATCACTGTCGAGCTTGTGGTTATGTAAGTGGCGCTATGCAGCGCGTTGCCCCCCGTATAACCTCATGGGATTTATTAATACTCAGTACACCCAGAAAGCAGTGACATGCACTTTTTATTCTCGTTTTTTTTTTTTCTGTCTCAGGTGGTATGCTGGAAGTGTTCAGACAATAAGGCTCCTCTGGAGTATGATGGCAATAAGATGAATAAAGTGTGTCGAGACTGTTACTCCATTTTAAAAGGCCACACAGACAGCGAGGAGAAGGAGGGCAAAAAGAAAGGCATTCTGGAGGTGAGGATTAACATTAAGCCTCTTGTAGGACAGATATCAGTATCGCAGTGGGGCACAGTGGTTGGATAAGCATCCTGGCCTGTATTCAAAGCGAATTATTTATTTTTTATACCTGCATGATATGGTCTACTTTTTAAACACCGAGGGCGATACCATTAAATGGGCAGGTTGTTATTTTCAGACTCTGCACTGCTGCACAAGATCACGTTCCGACTGCACGTCCGGAAGCGCAAATCTGAGTTAATTTCATTTGCATAGCGTTTATTTAAAATAGCCATTGTTACAAAGAAGCTGGATGTAGGTGTGGATCCCAGCGCACAAGCTAGAGGTGAAAGGGGTGAGGAAAAACTTCCTAAAACAACTTCCAAAAGGAAGAAACCTTCAGAGGAACCATGCTCAAAAGAAAACCTGCCGTCTCCTGGCTGACACCTGGTAGAGGCACTATCAATCATCACTCTGTGTGCTCAAACTGACTACTGGGTTGAAATGATGTTCAGTATAAGCATCATAGTCTGGATGATTACAGCAGCACTTCTTGTTGATTATAAAGTGTTTTTGGAAGTGTCGATCGCAGTGGACCCTGTTTTGTTTTGTTTTTTTAACTGTAAAAAAAAATTATGTTCCTGTATGTTACCTATTCAGCAAAAGGAGAGCTAGAGCTTCCAGGCCAAGAAAATGCAAACCAGAGCCTGAAACAAAGCAACTAGCTTGGGCTGACTTTCCCATTAAGCATAGGGGACACAGTCAGTATGAAACGGTTACGGGAGCATCACAGTGAACATAGGCTGTGTTCCAGTATCCATACATTCTGTACTTACTATGCTTAGTTTGAGTACGTAGGGCGTTCCCATTACGATTGCGGCGGAAATAAGTGTACCGAAAGGACCCGGATGGTGCCCTCATAATGGTCAAATCGTGGAGTTTGGAACAATGTAGACTTTTCGCACTCAACGGCCGCCATCTTAGCTACGTAGCGGAAGAGGCGGACCCAACTCGGCTTGAAAAATAAAAGAAAAATGGCTACCAGAACAGATTTTCCACACAGCCTGCATTAGCGGAGTCAATTTGCAAGCTAGAAATCTGTGAAGGGTTAAAAATCTGCTTGCTGTTCAAGTACGGGGATGATTTTTGGCGGGATGACGAGCCGCGGCGGCAGTCGCACCATGGAGGAGGCAATTTTGAACAACACTTGCCTACCGAAATCTGCGCACTTAGTGAGTGGCAGACTGTGTACTACGTGTAAGTGTACTCATGAAAGTATTGATATTGGAACGCAGCCATACTCTTTACTCGTGAATATTATTCTAGCTTTATAATGAAACTGCATCCATCGATCCATTATCTATACTGATTCTCCGTCAGGGTGAGAGGTGGGGTGCACCCTGGCCAGGTCCCCAATCTGTCACAGGGTTAACACAGGGATGAACAACCATCCCCACTCACATTTACACCTATGCACAATTCAGAGTAGCCAGTTAGCCTAATCTGCATGTCTTTGTGCTGTGGGAGGAAACCAGAGCACATGGAGGAAACCCACCCAGGCACGGGAGAACCAGAACCTTCTTGCTGTGAGGTGACATTGCTCATTGATGTGCTTCATGGTGACTTGCATGATGATTATAGGTTAAAAATTAGCAGTCGACTTATTAATGTGTGTTTTGTGTAAAATACTTTCAGCACTAGGAGTGTAGCGTGCTGTCACCCAGTGCAGATGAAACAGCATGATAATCTGGAGCAGTTGGGGTTACAGAGAATGAAGTACTGCTTTGTTCCTTCATTGGAGGTGTTGGCTACAGTGTGTGTACTCTCACCGAAAACCACAACGGCCTTTTACTGTTCTGCTTCCCCCCCGTTTTAGTTTCAGTTTAAGGTCTGCTTGTTATCTCGCACGGGAAGTGCATGACTCGCGTCTCTCCTAAGATAACTGTATTTAACCTGCTGTCTGTCTCCGTCTCTGTCTCTGTGTGTCTCTCGATGTCAGATCGAAGCAGCACAGTTCTCAGGCAGCAGCATCATGTGCGGCTTCCTGCAGTACTGTGAGAAGAATAAACCTTGGCAGAAGGTCTGGTGTGTTATTCCTCAGAAGGAGGCTTTAGTGCTGTATCTGTACGGAGCACCGCAGGTGAGAGGAACACGACTCGAGCGCATTATAACCCGGTTACTTTACAGAACAAGGGTAAATGCTGAACGCTTCCTTTTTACAAGTTTGGTCACAAGCTTTGAGGGAAATCTCACTCGTGACTTATGGTTTAGGAAGCACTTCTGCTTTTGTTGCAACGGGGATGACGGTAAAATCAGGATTTGGTTGAAATCTATTTGTGGAGTTTAAATTCGATATTGTGATTTGAGCTGAAAGATGCTTGCGTAACGTGTAGTGTTTCTCACGCAGCTGTTTAATTAATGCCACTTACTATACTTTATTACTGCTCCTAATGCATTAATGTAGTCATTTATTCCTACAGTAGTGCTGTTAAATTCTCATATTTGATTGGTGCTGGTAAAGTTTCTATAACAGCAGTTCTGACACTAGGTGCAAGGTTTATATTAATGCAACATTGTAATTCTTAATCCTTTCCATAACAGTATAAACTTTATCACAGACTGAGATATCCATGTACTTTAAGTTTTCTGGCAGAAGAAATCTTCAGGATGGAGGGATTTGCATTTTCTCAGTACCATAACAAGCTTTTATATATATATATATATATATATATATATATATATACAC
>JAQMCW010000036.1:6823009-6834020 GCA_030068335.1 Chrysichthys cranchii | reverse complement strand
GGTAAACATGCCCCTGTCCCAACTATTTTGAGACCTGTAGCAAGCATCAAATTTGAAATGAGCTCATTTTGTGCATTAAAATTGTAAAATTTCTCAGTTTAAATGTTTATCTGTGTTCTGTTGTAAATAAAATATTGACTCATGTGATTTAAAAGTCTTTGTTTTCATTTTTTTCAAATTTAAAGAACGTCCCAACGTTTCTGGAATTTGGGTTGTAGCTCAACAAATGGTCCCCCCCTCCAGCCCCTTCGTCCTTAATTTTATTGTCTAGTTACCAAGTGCTTGGTAATGCAGAATCTCATCAGAAACTTTGTCCTATTTCTTTTTCCTTCCAGTCAGTCTCGTATTAATGACAGCTGTATGAGAATTGGTCAGTGTTTTATGAACAGTATAAAGTAGTTCCTATGATATTCACATTCAAAACATGTAGTGTTGTGCACAGAGACACATCCCGAGGCCAAACTGCAGGTTGCATATACAGTATACCCTAGTGTTTCAGGTCATGCATAATGCACAACACAGCACCAGTGTATCCAGGCAGGCTTGCACTTTTGTAGCCGAGACGTCACTGTGTTGTGATCTTGCAGGAATTCTCGGGTCTCGCTCGCGTATAAAACCTTCCGACTGGTTTGATCTAAATTTTCATTGCTCTGATCTCGTATTAAAAGGGACCATATTAAAATGAAACCTTAGAGCAACTGGAAAATGAGAGAGGTAAGAAAACCACAACAGACATCAGTTAAGAGTATCGAAGGAAGTTTTTGTGTTGAATATTAAATTCCAAGTAAGAAACGGATCCGTCATAATTCAGATAAACGCTGAATGAATAAATAGCTTGTGACCGAGAAGAATTTCCAGCATCAGTTAGGCTCTTGTCTTTGCAAACATGATGAATGTCTTGAGAGTCACTATCAAATAATAAGCTAATGCACAATTTATTGGAGTATATAACTAGAATAATGTAGTTATAAATAAGGCCATGCGAGCACCTGCTATTCCTTTCTGAAAGTAGGCCTCTGGTTTATTCTCGTTTTCCTGTCAGCATTAGTTAGAGACACACTGACCTTAGCGTTACGTCGACTCCTAGTTTTATACGTCTGTATTTATTTCCGTCTCTAAATCTGAAACGCACTTTACCATCTTCTATAAAGTGTACAATGTAAAATAAATAAATATATCCAATCAAGAGGGTTATTAAATGGATGGACTGTAAAGGTTTTAATCTATGCAAGGATTTTGGCTGTTTGGTTGTCCTAGATGTTGTGTATGTGCTTGTGTATGTTCTTACTTGGTTTCTCCAAAATTCATCTTAACAGTGCCAACAATCCTGTGAACAGACAGGAAACATGACCCTGGTCTGTGACGGCCTGCAGGTCATCTTTGTAAGTGTGAGGAAGAAGTGAAATGCTTGATATACAGTCATCCCTCACCGCGAAGTAGCGACCTTATATTTCTTTTGGTATTTATATATATTCTAAGGCTTTATAAACCCTTCCCATACTCTTATAAACACTTCCCATGCTCTTAAACACTTTCTACACTCTTAAACCTATGTAATTTTAGCAACATATAAGATTCTACCTGGGTACTCACCAGTAAAGTATATTACAACTTGAACAACATGATCAAGATGATGAATTAGCTGTGCAGTACTGATGACGATGAGATGAACGGTCACTGAGCCAATCAGCGCCCAGGATACAGAACACAGCGCTCTGGTTGGGCGCCTCCCACCCATCAGCCAATAGTGTGCCGTGTACAATCTCACGTCGGCAAACTAGCTCACGCGGTGTCAGGGCGAGTAGAAATCACAGACGGAGTGTGAATTCGGAACGCCCTTGTTGCGTGTGGTTTTGACCCAGTTGCGGGGTGAGCTGCAACGAGTTGGAAGGCACATGCTGTTTGCTGTAACGCCCAAAGCGCGCAAAGAGGAATCCCACCAGGAGACGGTGTACGGTTTAACCAGTGAAAATACTGGAGGAGCTGAGTGCTGAGGAGATAGACTCAAAGGACACAAAGCTACTGAAGGGATAGGAGCTCGTGGACACGAAGCGAAAGCGCCATGTCTGAGCGAATGCCGGTGAGCTGACTTCCTGTTTATAGCCGTCCTAGCCAATCCTAGTGCTCCCTCGCGGTCATGTGACTGGTCCGCCTGACAAGCAGTAGTGACATACACTACGTTTTCATTGTATTCATCCGCTGATGAAATATATACTGTATTTTATTTCTATTTAATGTTCTTTTAATGTGATGGAATTAACATTTTTCAAAATATTTTTTATATTCCAGAATCCCACGATATAAAAAAAAAAAAAAAAAAAAAAACATGATTCAAAATTAGAAAACCCACGATACAGTGAACCCATGATGGGTGAACCGCAGCATTGCAGGGGACGACTGAATTTCCTGTGAAATACATAGGTCCTGAGATCTCTTGCTCATTCTCTTAGTTGTCTTCCAACTTCCATCCATCCACTGTATTGCTTGTCCATCAGGGTTACGGGAAAGCTGGAGCTGACCTGAGCTACTTCTGGTGAGACGTGGGGTCCATTCACTCACATTCACACCTACGAGCTATTTAGAGTAGCTTGTTAACCTGATCTGTATGACTTTATGCTGTGGGAGGAAACCAGAGCATTTGGAGGAAACCCACACAGAAACTTAGGACAGCATGCAAACTCTACTGTATACCCAATATATAACTGCATGAAGGTGGTGAGCCACTGGCATCACCTAACAACTTTTGTAACACATTTCCTGGCTTGTACTTCAGCTTCCTTCTGTTGTTTGGAGTTTTTTTTTATTGGATTGGATGCTTTTTTTTTTTTTGTAAATTGGCAGAAAGAATATTTCTGTAGATTTCTGAATTCATTCTGCTGCTACGATCATGAGATAAATCATGAATAAAGATCAGTGAGCCCGTTCCAGAAGCAGCCATGCAAGCCAAAGCCATAACCCTAACTCCAAAGTGTTTGACCGACGAGCTCGTATGTTTTGGATCATGAGCAGATCCTTTTTTGTTGCCACATGTTGGCCTTTCTGTTACTTTGGTATAGGTTCATCTTGATTCCAGAAATTTTGTGGCTTAACTTGGTATTTCTCTGCAAATTCCAATCTGGACTTCAATTTCTTACTGCTGATGAGTGGTTTGCATGTTGTATGGCTTCTCTATTTAACAACCAGGAAGTGAAAGCTGAAATTCTCAAACCAAAACGTCTTCAGTTTATAGCAAAAAAAACAAAAAAAAGAAAAAAGAAAAAGAAAAAGCAAAAAAAAAAAAAAAGGTCTTGCTGTTCCAATACTTTCAGAGGGGCTTGTATCAGCCATCACGCCCACGAAACCACACTGGTGCTGTATCATCACAAACAGACATTTAGTTTTTAAGTCATTTTATTCACTCATTAGAAAATAGTAATAGTCAAAAACATTGTCAAAATCCATGGAAACGTCCATGACAGTATTTCATAAACAAAACACAAACATGGTATACAAGTCAGATTTAAATTACAGCACAGAAGGGTTCTGGTTATTTTACTCTTTCTCTGAGAGCTGGTGTGTTTAGTTCTTGCAGTGCTACACACTCGACTGAAACCTCACACAGAGTGTGTCTAGCTCTTGGTGTGGCGCACCAGTCCGCGGATTCTGCGTGTCAGAGCCTGGATGAATGTGTGGCGGGAGTGGCTTTTGCTGTAGAGCCCTTCAACCTCCAGCAGCTTCCTCTGTAAATGCTCAGTGAAGCTGTTCGCCACATCGCTCTGCAACTGCACACACAAACACAACTGTTAGTACAAACTATAAATTAAGTAACATACACTCTATAACTGAAGGACTGGCAAAGGGGATTGTACCTGCTCCAGATCCTGCTGGCTGACCCGGGACAGGCCCAGACCTGCAGCACCACCATCTATACCCAGAAAAAAAAGAGAGAGGGAAATATAATTAAACATATCTTCCAAGATGTTATGACCTTTTAAACGTTCAGTTTAAAAATATGTAACAAATTACAGACTTTTTACAGATTAGTTCAAGAGACCTGCACTGTAAGTAATGCACTTGCTCTCTGATTTTCAGTGGTGGTATACTAAAACACGTCAAAATAAGTGATTATATGAATAAAACTGTTCTAAAACGATAGTGCTGACTGGTCAGAAAGCATGGATTTTTTTAAACAATAGTACCAACAATAAAGATAAAGGCAAGTCAGAGGTTTATATTAGAGGAGACCTTTTTCCACAAGCTGACCCAGTTCCACGAGGTCTTAAAGAAATGGTTTGTGACGTGCTTTGGTCAAAATTCCACAGGGATAAAGCATCACAGCTCCCTGCTCACCCTGTCTAAACGTCCCAGTACAGAACAGCTGGTTTGAGCACCTGTTCCTATAAAATAATAATGAGCCACTGCTTACCCCCACTGCCCCTCAACCCCTTCTGCCAGCCAATCAGGTAGCATTTTCCTCATGAACATTCATGACTTTTCCCCAGCGTCTAAAGCCATGAGTGGAGATACTCACAAGGGGGGAGAAGCATAACTCTAATGAGCTCCTCGTGTGACATAGGAAGGGGAGTCCAATTAGAATTGCTTGTTGAAGCACATATTTTGTGAAATAGGCACAAAATGAAAGTGACTGGGCTGTCTTACTTCAGACTTTGCGGGATGGTAGGCACTCCAGATACCTGAATGCATGTGCATTCAGAAAATGAATTTTTCATAAAACGCCCCCATTAGTGATATTGTTTCAATATCAGCTACTAGTAACAGCTACTATTGTACTTTTTACACACACACACACACACAGGTACATATGAGTCTATATATTTTTCAACGTTATACTTCCTGTTCTCCAGCCACTTCTAGACTTATTTACATTGTCTGATGTTAATCGCTCTGAGCCTGAAACATCAACAGCTAGTAGCAAACCTGTTCCAAACTCATGTACTGCACTCATTGACTCTCCTTTGCCCACGTGACTCTGTATGACTAATTTGTCGTACGCAACCTAATGAACATTTTTGTAACGACCCACTGGATATCCTGAGATATAAAAAATACAGCATATGCATTTGCAGCTGCAGGAGAAATCCTAAAATGAGGCTAAAGCACAAAAGCCTGAACCATGCAAATGACATGCTGACGACTCAGGACCTCTCATAGTAAAGGGAACATGAGTGTATTCATGAAATAATTAGTCCTGTTTAACATCTTGGACATCAGGCAACGTGTGATCACTATAGTCATTAGTGCGCTCTCTAGCTGAACTTTGATCCTTTCTAGTAACAATAAATCTTCCCAAATCAGTGAAGAAGTATATGATGCCTAGTCTAGTCATGGACTTTTATAGTTGTAATGTGTGTGTAGCATGTGCAAGACTTCAGCTGTAGGTAGAAAGTGTAGCTTCACCTCTGTATCCTGGCAGCAGGGAGTCTTTGGGGTCGCTGGGTGTGCAGTAGAGGAGGTAGTACTCCAGGTGGCGCCAGAGCACAAACAGGCAAGTCTCAATGATGTCTTAAAAACACAAGGTCAAGAAAACCAGTGGCTACAAGATTTAAACAATGCAACACTTTAAATTGGAAGACTGGTGTAGAAGGATACATGAGCAGAGCGCCAGCAGCTTGGCACGGTTATTGATGAGCTGAACAAGACGCCGTTTGGCCAGCATGCTCCTCTGCACTGACGGGATCTTCTCCACTCCACCTGATCCTGACACCAGGCCCTGGCACAACTGTGCACAGAGAGACACATTTTAAATAATGCTTTCATTAGGTTGCTTGTATGCACAGGGTGTTGTGATTGTTTTGTTTTACTGTCATGTGTCTGGAAGCAAAAGAGAGGCAAAGATTAAATGTTAAAACAGTGAATTCTTAATAATGAAATTCAAACCACTGAAACCATAGCAGAGAAATATATTACTGCAAAAAACAACACTTCTGTTTTTATTTGTCCTGAATTTACCTTCTTCAGTGTCTTCATCTAATGCTAAAATGATCATTTTTTCATTTCAAAGTGAAGATCATAAATATAAAGAGGACATAGCTGAAAACTGAAATAATTATTTATCTGCATTTTAACATACATGCTTGGTTTTGTTTGTTTAACTGCGAACCTCTGAACACTGGTTAATTCAAAAACAAATAAACACAGATTAAAAAGGAAAGAAAAACAGATGTGTGGAAGTTACACATTTCAGTGCTATGAATTCAAAAGTCTTTCAATGCCATTATTAAGAAATCTTTTAACACTGTGTACCGTCTAAACGGTCCAAATCTTGGACCGGACACAAGAGGTCTGTTTGTAGTCTACCTCTTTGAGCTCTTCTGGAGCAAGCTGCTCGAGCCTCTCCAGCTTGCTTAGGCTCTGTCTATGGCTGTCGTGGTATCTAAAGAAGTCCGTGGTGCTGTTCTTCAGCAGGAGCAGGACGAGGCCCAGGCTGGGCACCCGAGACACAGACGGCACTGCTACGTCTGAGGAACAACACACACAGGTTCAGTGGAAGATCCCAAAAGTAGACTTGTATACATTGTGTATATGAGCTGATAGAGAGAGAGAGAGAGAGAGAGAGAGAGAGAGAGAGAGAGACGCCTGACCTGTCGGCTCGCTGGCTGAAGGGCTGAAGAGGCAGATAGTAAACTGAGCCTCAGCTGAGCTTTGCAGGAGCAGCGTCTGACAGTACTCCATTATGTTAGCACAGATCTGTATAAACAGAGATACAGTGAGACAGATAAGGAATGTGTATGTGAAGATATACACCACTGCAAGCAGGCAACTGCTTTCCTATGTCTTCATACCTGCTGCATGGCGAGCTCCATCTCCTCTCTTTTGTCCGCAGGGTCGCCAGGGGCAACGCTCTCCTCCATCTGCTTCAGGTAGCGAGCACGGTCGGTGCCAGCCAGGCGCACAAGCAGGGACAAGCACTGGCGCTGAGAAAGATATAAAGAGATGTCAGATTTTATGCATGTTTTTTATACAAATGGAGCATACAGCAGTACTCAGATGTAACGCCAGAAAAAAAGGTCAGAAGGCCAGTCCCCCTGCATGGGAAAGGTGAACGATATAAGAAAACAAAACAGCTTGTTGTTCTGTTAACAAAAATTAAAAGCCAGTTCCCTTGGATGGGAAAGGATATGAAAGCGGAGGTCATCTGAAATTTACAGCCACAGCTTTGCAAACCTCACAGACATGCACAAATAGAAAACAAGAGCATGAGCTGTGATGTTTCTTCGTTGAAAAGCTAGAACTTGACCCTATCGACGTCAGCAGGGATGTCTCCACCGTCAACAAGTCCAGTCCTTAAAATTTACCACAAACTGGGAGGAAGATGATTAAAAAGTAATGTAAAGAAAAATGATTTTAGACATTTGACCCTGCTGTGAACTTGACCCTGTTTGTATCAATTCTAAAATTTACTCAGTTCAACGCAAAGGCTCACAGTTTTTTGATTATTTACTGATCCCCTTGCTGCTACACCATTTTCGCATTATAAGCAACCAAGCGATCATAACAAACCGATAAAACACGACTTGAATTGCATTCGCTTTCACAAAATGCCCTCGAAACATCTGAATCTAGTATCCAAACCCTAGCAACTAAACCGAAGTACAGGTGCCAGTCAAGGGCTTTTTTTTTTTTTTTTTTTTAAACCTGTACCTGGAATCTGCCGATGTGTCCCTGGAACTCCAGCATGGCTGCACTGTTGACCTCCTGCCCAAAATCCAGGGCACCTGACATCAACACATGGGGTTATTTCATGCTGTGCATATATGGGCATTAACATTACGCTCGATGCATTCTCGCATGTGGTCAGTACCTGGGAGGGCAGTTTTACTGATGATCCCCATGAGCAGAGACAGCTCCTGTAACGACCCCATGCTCACATCCTGACTACGCAGGATCGACTGAATGGTGTCCGAGTAGACAATCAGCCACTGGAGCACCTGGACACACACACAAACAGCCTTTTACACACCAGTCATTGCTGAGCATTTCCCTAGCTGTGTATGAGTGAGTACTGTACCTGTGCTGCCCCCTGCTGGTCGTGTGTAGTGGTAGAGGTGAGGATGACTTGCAGGAGTCGGAGCGTAGGCAGCAGGATCTGGCGGTATCTCTCTAGAGGACTGGGGATGAACCCTGATGAATCTCTCTGTCCGAATACTCTACACAGACACCAATGAAAACATTTCTACACTGACAAAAGTCCATCTGTATAAAATCACACACTGAATGTTATGGATCTACACAGCATACATAGATGGATAGAGAAGACAGCAAGCAAAATCAAAATCACATTGCCAGAGTGTCACCTGATCCCCCTTCTCACCTGAGTGAGTCGTTCTCAGGCAGCATGTGGAAAACCTGGCACTCGACCAGCTGAGCCACCAGGCCACAGCACAACAGCTCCACCGCTCCCTGTGCCGTCTTAGCCACGCGTGTCAGCAGCGCCTGCATTTACACACACGCATAAGGCAACATAAATCTACTGTATGCATTTTAACCCACCATAGGACAGGAAACGCAAGACAGTAGGGTCGTCTCACCATCTTGGACTCGTAGATGTATAAAGGTTTGAGCAGAGGTGGTTGGGGTATCAGCAGGGTTTGCAGTGCAGCGTCGTCCTGCTTCAGGCTCTCCACCAGGACACGCAGGTAGCCGCTGTTACACAGGTAGACCAGCCACTGACTCTGCCTGTCTATAGACAACACCCGGTCCAGCACAGCCAGAGCCAACATCTGAGGTGGATACGGAGCAGTGCATCAATAACATTAATTCACTTAAATACAACACGGTGAACTTCAAAGCAGAAAGTAATCACATGCGATCACACTGATTTATCAACACGTTCAATAGAAACATCAATTATTGATCCTGCCAGCCTTAGGACTAAAGACAGACAATGACCAGGGAGTTTAAAAGAAGACTAGATTTGTTCCTACCCTGCCTATTTCAAGACCATCACAGGCGTCTCTGCACACCACCTCCATCAGAGCAGTGCCGTAGCTCTCTATGATGGCTAGGTTCTCTCTCTGCAGCTTGGAGAAACCATCCTCTGGAGCAGTTAGCCTCTCCCACATGGACATGCCTGCAAATCCCACGATTAAGGCTTTCTATTCCCAATTTGTGTCAGGGCAGCAAAATGTCTAACAGACATGTGTCTGTGGTTTACCTGTTTGCAATGTGTCGGGCTCCTCAGGTTTCTGTGCAATTTGCAGGTAATAGAGTAGCGAGCCATACAGGTGAGCACGCAGACGCTGGAACCCTCCACCTACAACAGCACATATAAACACCTTACATTAACTTCTCCACTCAGTTCCTGTGTCACGGTTTACCAACTTGGATAGCAATAACAAAGTAGTCCTAACATCCTGCTGTGAAAACTTGTTCACACACCTGTGCAGAGGATAAAGTCCAGCAGCTTCCTGAGGATAAGGTGAAGGGCCGAGTTAGCAATAGAGGCGAACCCTGATGAAGAACCACCCTCTAGTCCGGCCCCCTGCTGCTGCTCCGAAAGCACTGACTGGCTGAGGTGAGCCGTCAAGGTGAACACTGCCCCGGCGACGATTGGCATCAATTCAACAGCAGCATCCTCTGATAAAACCTGAAACAAAGATGAGACCCCGGATGCCATATGAATACAAACCTGTCACGCACTGGAATATAAGCGTCGACAGCAGGGTGAAAATGATGCCGTGAAGTACTTTGTCGTGCAGGTCGAGGAGCAGGTCTCTGATGATGAGTTGTCTCTGATCAGCTGGGATGAGCTCAGCAGGGCATGCGGTGAGGATGGTCTCCACGAGACTCCTCCAGCTCTGCAGAGCGTGGTGCTTGGCACTCAGGCTGCGTCGTACGCGGTTCCTCTCCACCACCTGCTGCAGGATGGAGTTCACCTCCTGTCACAGAAAGAGAGAGCACGGTATTTAAAGCGGCACACTATGTAGGTATGTTACTTTTCCCCACACACACACACCACTCAAAATGCATGCAGTACTCATATGTCAACAATAAAAAATACTTTCCAGTACATGATGATATACAAACATTCAAGCTAAGGAGCTGAAGCTGTCTATGCATTCCATGGACCGAGTTTCATTTTCAAAATAAAAGCCCCCCAAAAGAAAAAAGTGCTCAAGTAATTAAAAGCAGCAACAATATCAGAAACACTAACCTCCATTAGCAGAGGACGCTGCCCGATGGCAGCCATCCCTTGCAGAGCGTTGATTTCTGCGACCAAGACTCTGTGCAGCAACTGATACAAAGGAAAGCAAAAAAGCTCAATATAAATCACATTCAAGCAGTGTTGCAACACACAGACAGAACAAAGACAACTGCACTGTGCTCACACACACACACACACAAACCTTGACGTTGCAGACGGTGTGCCCTTGCTCGTTGACATGTTCGCAGTTGGAGATGACCTGCTCGATCTGAGCGCGCTCAAAAAAGTCCAGCTGCAGCTGCTCAGGCACCTCCTGACTGAAGTTTATAGCGTCCAAAACGCTCAGCAGCTTCCTGCGCACTGAAACACAAGATTACAGCAGCACTAGTTTCACTTAGACACCTCAAACTGAAGATGATGTGTTTATGCAGGCTAAGGCTTTAACCTACCTTTAGAGACGGTGTCAAAATGCAGGAAGCCACTAACAGATCGGCTCTCGTCCTCCATGCCCATTTCTCCATCTGTAATAAGCAAAGAGAAAGAGAACATCAGCAGGAGTTTTAAGCAATATCGATAACCAAGTGCAGTGGAACCTTGGATTGCGAGAATGATTTGTTCCGGAGACGTGCGTGTAATCCAAAGCACTCGTATATAAAAGCGAATTTCCCCATAAGAAATAATGGAAAATCAGATCATTTGTTTCACAACTCACAAATATTTATATAAAAATGATTAATAAAAAATATTAAGTAAAAATACATAAAACAAAATAACCTGCACGTTACCTTTTAAAAGACTCGTGGCTGGTGTGAGGGAGACCAGAGAGGAGGAGAGAGGGGGAGAGGAGGAGGATTATTGTGTAGGATG
>JAQMCW010000036.1:6810893-6821237 GCA_030068335.1 Chrysichthys cranchii | reverse complement strand
CCCTGATCTCATTTGAAGTGAGGGATTCCTCAGGCTTTTTCTACGCTAGCGCGGATGTTGACTATACGAGTGAGCACCAATCCCAGTGAGTGAGAGAATGAAGTTGTGATCACGTGAGATTCAGCAGACAAAGCGTATGCATACTATACACTACACTCGTATTGCAAGACCTCGCTCGTTCATCAAATCAAAGTTTATTCAAATTTCTTGCCCGTCTTTCAAAACACTCACGATCCAAGGTTCCAGTGTATTAACAGTCTGTTTTAGAAGCTTTAATTAGCCACAGATACACAGGGTGGGCCACGGAAATGTAGTCCGGCTCCGGCGATAAGAAGATAAGTTAATGAGCAAATAAACTGCTCATTCACTTAAACAAGTCACAAAAGATACTGAAACTGGTCCCCGTTCATGCCTATGCACCTACACATGGGGCGACCGACGGAGAGAAAGGACTACGGCCTCCTCCAAAGAACCTGGCACCGGGATTGGAGGCGGGCTACTTTTTCATGGCCCTCCCTGTATATTAGAGTACAGTGAAATGCTTTGCTTTGCAAATTCCTGCTTGTTAGGAAGTACCCCTGGAGCAATGGGGGTTAAAGGCTTTACTCAAAGTCCCAACACTGGCAACAGTGCTGTGCTGGTTTTGTTACTCTTCACCATATAATGCCATCTTTATTTGTTCTCCCCATACTGCACTCTTATGAAGCGAAACTGATTTCTAGTCCTGCTGAGTTCACAGCCAGTAGCCTACCCACTACTGCTTCATGTACCACTTAGGAGTATTACAAAGTCATCAGTGTTCTGTACAAATCTACTGTAGTGTGTGTGTGGGTGGGTGTGTGGGGAGTCATCAGTACAAAGCTGATTTCCACCTGTGCTCATGGAATACCTGCATGCTGCATGTGTGGCTGGTCATCTAGGAGAAGATTGAGCAGCCTTTGAGTGTGCGAGCGCTGGCGGTTCAGCGAGGTCACTCTGAGCTCTATAGCCGAAGTCTTCATAAGCCAGGACATCTGGTTAAGTGCAGCGATCTCGTTTCCTGCAACATTGGGTTGAACATGAGGTCGAACCACTTGATGAAGAAAGGAGAAGTGAGAGTTACTAGTAGCTAGAGGCACCAACCTGTTATGACGAAGGGTAGGTGCTTCAGGTGGGAGAACAGGAAATCCTGACTGGTCCTCAGGTAGCGCATAGTCGGCCCAGAGGTGTCTGCACATGCACACAGCTGGTAGATGACCTAGAGAGCACAAAGCAGGTTTAGTTTACTAGAAAGAACAATACAGACAACAGTAACTACAAAAGCATTGACACATATCAAGTTCTTTTTTTGAACCTTTTCAAAGTGCATTACCAAAAAAATTGTTTTGTCACATGCTAAATCACCTCTACTATACATTTGTAGCACACTGGGTAAAAAAAATGCTCATTATAAACAAAAACGCAACTCATTATTATAAAAATTGGCACCTGATAGCAGAGTTCAGCTAAATGTGGGGCTTGCTGGGTAATTACAGGTCCAGAACGTCTCTCACTGCCTCGCTGCAACAAGCTTAGTATGGCATGAAGGCAACTACGTGGACAACCAAGAACCCCTAAAGTGAACCAGAAAAAATTAAAAATGTCACACTATCATAAATTTTCACACATGCAAGACAACCCCATGGTTGAAATGAACTTGTACAGCAAATAAACTGACCTGGGTCTTGTAAATTAGTTGACGAGACAGGCTTCTTGACCTCATAGCCTAACAAATAGAGTCCCAAGTTAGGAGCGTTTAGCTCCAGAGACGTGATCAGTAAGTTCAGGATGTGGATCTGTGTCTCGTGGCGGATTCTGGCCACGCGCTTCTCAGGGTCGGAATCTGATTTGGACAAACAGATAAAGCAGAGCAGGATTTTCTCAGACTTAGCTAAACACAGTAAAGAGAGTTTATTACCTACAGAAAATCTCTAGGAATAGCCATGTTAAGCGAGACCCACCGTCTGCCTTTTCCACACCCTCCTGAGCCTCATCATTGTCCAGGCACTCCACAAATCCAGCCATCAGCTTCTCACTTATTGCCTGCTCACAACACAGCAAACCAGAGTTTAGAGTAGACGCACAACACTATACTGACATGAGTGAGTGAAAATGTGTTCGCTTTTTGAGACTCAACTTATTACTCAATAAAACCAACTGACGATGCTATCGAGTAACGCTATAACCGCAGAAAGGGCCGCGTGCAGAGGAGCAGGTCTCTCACCTGGTCATGGGTGAAGTCTCCAACTAGTCTGGACTGGATGTTGGGGTAGCGTGCAATATGCCTCAGGATCTTAGCACTCAGAAACGCAGCTTCAGGGTTGGAACTGCTGTGGTACAGATACCTGTAGTTTGAAGAGACAGATTCAGATTATGTAAGCAGTGCACATCGAAAACAGATTCTAGATGGAATTTAAATTTCATAACTACACTGATATTGACCTTGTAAACTGTACATCATCTATTCTTAATATCTGCGCTCCATGCCATCACCAGACCTTAATGCGTTTTGATGATTTTTAAAAATTACCACTGCTTCACTACTGTCTGGCATCCACCCAAAATGCTAAGCATCTTGCACTTATCAATTTAATACTACCCCCGCCCCCCCCAAATTAATTCCTGTTTACACCACTGCAGTACAGTGAAATGCACTCCTCTGCACAGCCATGCTTGTTAAGAAGCCTGGGTTTCAGCATTACATTATATTACATAACATAACAGGCATTTAGCAGACACCTTTACCCAGAACGACATACAAGTGCAAAAAAAGCACAACCTATGCCATAATTTGAGACTTAAGAACCTTACTTAAGGGCCCAGAAGTGACAGCATGGCAGTTTTTCAATGCTGAAATATCAAAGTGTTAATCAACATATGTGGATGAGTGTGATGGGAAACAACACACACCTGGCGATGTTAATGATGTGGTCAGCGCGTCTGCTTTGGGCATTGACACCCTGCAATAACTGCTCGAGTGGAGACGCCAGCATTGAGGCCTGGCTCTCTCTAAGCAGATCCATGAACAGGACCTCCTTCTGCAGGGCCAGATCCAGCAGACTCAAGCAGTGCAGCACTGCCGACTCCAACTGCTTCTTTCCTACACCATCAACATCATCACTCATGACCAGCAATGACCAAAACAGCTATACAGTAACAATTTCCAAAAAGGTTCGATAACTGACTAGAGGAAAATCACTGACCAGGAAAGGGGGCGTAGGTGTCAAGCTGATGAACTCCCTCTTCCAGGAGGCTGAGGCACAGGGACAGGGTGGGAGAGTCATTCAGCAGGTGGAACATGAGGTTGTGTCCCGGGGGCTTATTGGCCGGAACCTGCTCGCCCTGCAGCTCCACAGTCTCCTCTAGGAAGTCAGCCGGCTGAGGCTCGTAGTCCTGTAGAAGCTTGTGAAACACCTCCAGCACTGCCTCTGCCACTTCCCACTGGAGACACGGGGAAACGGGAATTTAACAAAGGTAAATTAAAAACAAGGTGGTGTGGTAGTCTTGCCCACCGTACCTTCTCAGCAGGGTGGCGATAAGCTCGTGTTGGAAAGGGAAGGAAAACAGAGTCTCTCAGGAAGCTGAGGTAGGGCTGGAATCCTGGTGCACGAAGCCCCGCCCCCAGGTTAACAGGAAGTGCACTCTCCACGAGAGTACTCATCAAGTGACAGAAGGCCCGGGCCAGAGGGTACTCCTCACAACTCGACTCGATCTCATTCAGCTCCACCTGCAGAGGAGAACATACAACCAGTGTCCTTCAATCACCTTTATCCACTGTAGCTTTCAGGACAGGTTTCTAAAGGTATTTAATATTTTACATACTTGTACATAATCGCCTGGGAAATTATTAAAGCTGATTCTAAATATCGATCCATTTAAATTTCAAGTTATTGTAGTCACAAATGGCAAACATGAAGTTCATCATCAGTGGGTTCACCTAATACAATTTGCGCGACTGCATCATAATCGCTACTCTTGATCTTAGAACCATTCCAATTATGTTTAATGAGAAATAAATATACGATATTATGACATTATGGCATCTTTAGTGTTGTACGAGGTGTAAATTTTGTAAAAAAATAACTAAATAATAATAATTAAAAAAATAATAAAAAAATAAAAATAAAATACCAGGCACAATGCTACTTCACACTCTTTTAATCAGCTGTGGTTTTGTATGCCGAGGAAATGGCCTGGTCCGACAGTACAACAAACCACCGTGTTGGCTCACCTCAATGCCTGCAGCTTGTCTTTGTCCAGGGCCTTTAACCGTCTGCAGGATCTGACACAAACATGACATTTTGACGCATTACCACTCACATATTTCACCTCCATGGCCATGTCGGATAAATTTATTGATCAAAGTTCTTTGAATATTAAAAGCAAAGTACCCCAGAACATGCAGTGTGTCGGCTCACTTACCTGCGTGTACTCCAGAGACTGCCAGAGGGAGGCAGCGATCTCCGGAGACTTGGCGAAGGCAGCGAGGGCGTGCAGGAGCTGGGCTTTTAGTGCCGGCTGCACACTGCACTGGAGCAAACCCAGCATAACCACCACAGGGGTCCACTGAGGATGCTCACACAGAGCTAGACGTGCATTCTCACACTGACACACACACACACACACACACACACACACACACACATACACACACATACACACACATACACACACATACACACACATACACACACATACACACACATACACACACACACAGATAGCAATGTTAGTAAAGCTGCCTGATCACAAACTTGTAGCTCTTATGTGTACATTCACTACAAATATGCAAATATATGCACAATGAATATCAGGGGATTGCTCCACTAGGAGAGTAGAAACTTTAGGAAATATGCTTGTGTGCATGTCTGTAGATCTTGCTGGGGATCAAATGTAGCTACAAGGATTGATTTTATACAAGCAACCTACAACTTCTGTGTAAAAAATAATAAAATACAAAATGCTGAATTATTTCCTACGACTTATTGGAATTTTGGTTAGATCAAGGTGCAGCATCACATTAAATAGCTACAGTAATTTCTAATTCAGTGGACGTTCTTGTGTGTGTGTGTGTGTACCATGTTTTTAATACATTGTAGGGACATAATGCCTCCACAATGTGATATAAATCTGTTATCTTTTTCCTTGTGGGGACATTTTTCCTGTTTTGACAAAAATCTGTGGAAACAGTCAAAAAACTGAAATAGCCAAAAAATCTTGTATTTTATTTGGTTACTTATGGTTAAGCTGAGGGTTGTCATAGTTAGGGTTAGGCCTATAGAAATAAGTGGGAGGTCTCAACAAAGACATAAATACAAGTGTGTTTGTGTGTGTTACCCAGGTGGTGATGGTGGTGAGCAGTTGAAGGAAAGCAGTCAGGCCCTCCAGCTCTCTCTGAGTGATGCCTCTGATGGGTGGGTGGCGATACTGGGTGAAGTCTGCACTGGGAACGTCCCGTCTCAGGTTCTCATGGTACAGCATGAGGGAATGGAACAAGTGCTCCCATGACACTGGGCATCCTGACACACCGCCCTGCAGTTTCTCTCCTGAAAAACACACACACTCGCAGGTTACTTCTGACAATTTCACCCTGTATATACACACAAAAACGGGATTAAATAAAGGGGCAAGTACACGCGTTCCTCCTTACCCTGCATTCACATACCAGTAACCACCAAAGTGAGAGATTTTCTACGCAAACTCATATCACGTAGCTGCAAGTCTAGTGACTCTATAAGTGGCATTTAAAATGAGATTTCCTCAATTATATGCAAATTAGCTAGAACAGAGCCCCATTGTAATTCTGATACGCACCAGTAAATTCCCTCATCAGTCCCATTTCTCTACTCTCTTCAGCTTGTATCGCTGTTTAGGTCCAATTAAATGGTTTTAAGCACAAAAAGAGAACAAACACCTATCTATAGGCACAGTTTTAACCTTTTTTTGATAGTGTGTCTAAATACGGAAATGGCGACATTATATGTAAAGAGCTTATTTCGCTTTTTGTGGGGAAAATATCCTCCAATGTCAGAGCGTTGTACCAATCACAGATAAAGCTGTAATTAAAACTTTGACATGACAAGCTGCATGGCCTGTTGTACATTAACAAATAAATAATCGGTAATGTTGGCAAATTCCTCAGAGAAATTAATCACTTGGTGCTTTATTCCCTAGAACAGCTGTTTGTAAATGATAACAGTCCCTGCACCCTCACTAAAGACAAGCTGAGAGTGAGATCAACAACCTGCTAATGTAACAGCATGCTAATGTGCACGCAGGTTTGCTAAATTAGCTAAATGTTTAGCAAATGAAACCACAGGACGGCCCGGTGACTAAGTTAGACAGTTTCTACCCTGGTTATTACACTGAAGTTACTTTAAGCACCACCAAGGACTCTGGCTTCTTGCACATTGTGGAACTGCAGTGACGTTTACCGTGTGGAGCGCCGTTAGACTTGAGCAGACTGAAGCAGTAGTGAGAACACTGTGGCCCATTGGCAAGTCCCTTCAACATACGCAAGTAGGGGATATACAAAGTAGCAGGCAGCAGGTCCCCCATCTGGCGTACGAACTTGGAGAGAACCACCTGCGCAACACACACACACACACACATTTTTCTAAGGTACAAAACTAAACCCCCATTGAGTTAAATATAAGATTTTTTAAGACCATTCTGAATGACGTTTAAGACTGATTTTATGTCCACACATAATTCTATGATTCCTAGTATCATAGAATTACAATGCATTTAATAAATGCATTTATGCAACAGCTGTAGTCACATTCACAACTGTGTGTGAGAGAAAAAGGGATCAATGGCAGGCTGTAAAATTTATACCAGCTATCAGGTCCATCTTGGGCTCATTTCTGGTTTGAGTACAGCGTGCTACATCTGGACTACAACATGAAACCAAGATGCACTGCGCCATCAGAGAATTGTGTGCCACCAAAACATTTGTCCAAAATAAAATGAAATAAAACACAATAGACAGAATCACAACAGAAGCCTCATTAAATACACGCTGACATCTAAAATTTATACATAAGACACTGAAGAACTAGTATGCAAAATCCATGTTTTTAGGACTTTTACATTTTAAGATATTTTAAGACTCCGCTGAATGCCTGTCTCACGATCACTCGCCACTCGCTTCACCCTACATCTCTGACTTGATTCAGCCTTCTCGGTCCCTAAGGTCTGCTGATCACCTGACCTTGGTTGTCTTGAAAATTGGGATGAACCTCAGAGGGGATCGAGCTTTTGCAATCACAGCTCCCAACTTTTGGAACAAGTTGCCTTTCGATATTACGCAGGTTCCTTCTCTTCCTGTTCTGAAATCTCTTGATAAATCACATTTCGTTTCTTTGGCTTTTACCACAATGTGAGTTGTTGATCTTTTAAGTTTCCTTCAAATTTTTGTTGTTTTTCTTATTTTTGCTGGTGTTTTTATGTTTGCGTTTGGACGTCTTTTATGTCTGTATTTATGTGTACAAGTATATGTGAATGTGTATGTATATCTGATTGTACAGCACTTTGGTAAAACAACTCTCTTGTTTTAAATGTGCTTTATAAATAAAGATAGATTGGATTTGATTACTGCATACAACAGACTGGTTAGAACAAAGCCAAAAAAAAAAAAAAAAAACGATACACGAGTACACACATACACACCTGTTTGTGAGGAGGCCTCTGTAAGGCCACCCCAAGAAATGATCCTGCAAGTGACGTGTGCTGCAAAGATTCGGAAGGACACCAGAACTCCACACCGAGCTCCAAGCCAAACGGGTCCTTACTGTAGAACTCGCCGATCTGACCAAGGCACAAACACACACGCACTCTTATTTAGGCAACAACACGATTCTGACCAAACAGCACGTACAGCAAACATAATACCGGTCATCGTACCAGTATCATGAGGTGCTCCAGGTCTTTCCGCAGCGAAGACGGAGGCTCACTGCCCATCTGCATTGCCATGTGGACCAGTCGAGCATCTTCATCAGCACGGTTACGCAACTGCTTCACCTGGACACAGCCATTTTACACTTTATCTATTTATACACTCTTTTACAAGAGCGACCTCGACACATACACGATAAAGGTATAAATCTTTCACTCTTGTACAAACCTTCATGGGCATGAGAGCTAGGAAGTCAGTGATAAGGGCGTGAAGTCGCCGAGTGTAGAATTCCTCCTGGCAGAAGCCTTCACTTGCCAGAACGCCCTCTGTCAGGAAGAGGAAGACTCCTCCCAAAACGGCTTGATCAGCCAGCGCTTCGTCTGCCTCTGTGAACTCTACGAGCGCTGAGGAGGAAACAGTAGCAAGTCCTCAGTTTTTAATGTGATACAAATATCACCATAAAAGGTGCTATCAGCGTACGCTGATAACAATACTGAAAAAAATCTTTACTGGGAAACACAGTGGTGGGTGATGTATCCAAAACTTCACGATATACTTTTTTAAAAAATACTGAAGTAAAATAGCATGCAAACGCATTTTTATTAAACATAATTGAAAGTTTAAAGCCACAAGAAAGTTTTAGATATTTCAAGCATCATATTTAGCTTTTCTGTTATTTGAACAGTCTTATAAACTGCAGTGAAACAAACCTGTTCTGAACTGACTATTAAATGGTGTCACTATGTTAGGTGATAACGAACAAATAAGATTCTTAATTACACAAGACCGCACATGTAACCTTAAAAGTGCTTAAAAGGTCCGCTAGGCAGGATTTTGAGGGCATCTAATAGCAGAAATCGAGTATATATTCTATACTGTACCGTTCCATATACTTATGATTTTCATTAGTGTATAGTTACCTGGAATTAACTATTGTTAGTGTACTCATAAGCTTAGAACAAGCCTTTTATATCTAAATAGGGAGTGGGTCCACTTCTATGGAGCCGCCACGTCACGCCGCTACAGAGGCCCCGAACTGACAAACCTCGAGAGAGCGCCTTCCACATTGCGCATTTTTTCACAAAGACCACAAAACGAAGATGAGACGAAGTAAAAAAAAAAAAAAAAAAAAAAAAAAAAAAAAAAGAGGAAGAAGAGGAATCAGTGTTTGCTGGTGCTGGATAGCAAGTTTGAAAACCCAAATTTTGAGATACAGTGGAACCTTGGACAACCTTGGGCATAATTCGTTCTGGAGACGTGCTTGTAATCCAAAGCACTCGTATATCAAAGCGGGTTTCCCCATAAGAAAGAATGGAAACTCAAATAATTTGTTTCACAACCCACAGATATTTATATAAAAATGACAAAATACAATACAAAATATAAAGTAAAAATATATAAAACTGTCGTGAATCTGCCCGTGTGGATCGTGCGTGCAGCGCACCTGTCCTGAGCACTCCCGATAGCAGTCATGTCAGAGAACTCACGCGGTAAAGACTACTTCCTGGCTTTCCTCCGTAACGCCTCGGCGCGTCACATGGGTGGCAACAGGTGTACTGGATTGGGACTGATTGTGGGAGCTATAAAAAGACTCACGCAAGCACGCCAAGGTCATTAGTTGCCATTTTCCGCGCTCATGCCAAGCTTTGCTATTCCCGTGTTTGCTTTGACTTTCACTACAACTCACAGAATCACTGCAGTCTTTCGGCTCACTGGGATCTTTTTCTTTTCATGTGAATTTAACAAGGAGACTATCCAATGATCGCTGCTTTTAGCTCCTTTTGAGGATTTCGCAGAAATGTGACGTTGCATTGCCATTAAACAGATTCGTCGCTCGCACTGCTACAGCCTTATTCGGGTGGTGCTTTTCTACAAAGTTTTGCACCCTTGCCCACATGTTACACATCTCCCTGGGGCCATTTTCACACACACACTAACAGTATATGCTAGCGCAGATGTTGACTATACGAGTGAGCCACAATCCCACAGTGAGCGAGAGAGAAGTTGTAATCACATGAGGCTCGACAGACGAAGCGTATGCATACTATTCGTATTGCAAGACATCACTCGTTAACCAAGTCAAAATTTATTAAAATGTTTTGCTCGTCTTGCAAAACACTCGCAGACCAAGTTACTCACAATCCAAGGTTCCACTGTATTGGAGGATCATACTTATTATTTCGCGCTGAAAATCACAAAGGAGTGTGAATAGAAGTTAGGAAGTATGCTAAGGGCACCTGACGGCCATCGTACGTTCTTATACACGCTTGGAAATGGAGGGCATGCAGGTAGCTGAATCCTACACTGTGGATATTTAAGCCTCACTGCTGTTCATGCAGCAGTTCAGTGGGAAGTAGTGCTGCCACTAACGACTAATTTTCTAACGACCGATTTTTCGACAAATTTTTCGATTAATCGATTAATCTTAA
>JAQMCW010000036.1:6757643-6769291 GCA_030068335.1 Chrysichthys cranchii | reverse complement strand
GAGAGACAGACAGACAGATAGACAGGTGACATGAAAGAGGGAAAGACAGATATAGTGAGATGGGCCAGAGAGAGAGAGACAAACAGACACAGTGTGAGGGAGAGTGAGAGAGAGAGGGACAATTCTTAAAAACTGCACAAACTAAATGTAAGAGTAAATCCTTTTTTTCGTTCATTTTCAGTAACCCCTTTATCCTGGTTAGGGCTGTGATGGATCCAGAGCCTAACACAGGAACATTTGGCACAGGGCACTGTGCACACTTACTGTACATTCACACGCAGAGCCAGTTTAGGTGGAGAAGGAAACCCATGCACACACAAGGAGAACTACAGATCGAACCAGGGAGCCTGGAGCTGTGCGCTGACAACACAACCCGCCACTACGCCTTCATACTGCTGCTCTCACTGTGCTCCATAACACAGCTTTCTTTCAAACCTGTCTCATCCCAGCACCCACTGGTAGACATTAGAGTTTTCATTATACAGGTAAATCCCTACAGTAAGTGGAAAATATTGCATGTCAAACCACTGCTTAACCTAGCTTAGCCTGACCTACCCAGGAGTCTTTTCCTGTAGGAGACATGCTGGGGCATTTAGAAGACATGCTTTTGAATTAAAATTGGCTCTTGAAGCACAAAAAAACACTCAGTAATGCACTGTACAGTACACTGATACACCAGGTAACTCTGAGAGTTGGGGGAGAAAGTGAGGCATCACGCAAGGCGAATGATGCGTACATCCGGGCATCGTCCGAACGTATCGTACATCATATGCTGTCACGCTGGCCTGCCAGTGATGCCTGCCCGTGAATCTTAAATATTTCTAAATATTTAACAATTTTTGGCATATTGCAATTGTCATCCTAACTTCAAAAAATCATAAGTCAGGTCATCATAACTAGGGGAGCACCTGTATTGTGATTTACTGGTACAATCCAGGAAGTACCCTTAGACGTACGTGATAAGTCTGTTTTTAGGAAACACGTTTCTTGTTCTCTTCTCAGCTGTTCACGTGTCACAATCCTTGTCTGTAATTATAATTCATAAAGATTATTCGATGACATGGTGTATACAAATAAGAAAGAGAGAGTTCGTGACAGGGGCTAAAATCATGATTTTGCAAGCTCCATTAATTTAACATTCATTTCCCCTTGTTTATCTCAGGCTTTATTGCTGTACATGAAGTTATATTCATTCCACTTTTTTATTTTCTTTTTTTTTTTTTTTTTAACTTTTTTTTGGATCACTTTGACTTGAAAAGAACCAGAGGGTTAAAAAGACCGCCTTCCTTCATAGTTTCAGAATGAGCCACCCCACATCCTTCTGTCACGCACGCAGTAACGTAATGGGACAATAGGGAACATTATAAAATTATTTAACTCCAGAGGGGTGACTCATAGCTGTAACAGCCAGAGAGGTTCATCAGTGACCGAGCCTCAACCCAGCAGGAAACAGATGTGGGCTGCTTCAGGGGAGAGGGGAGGGTCTTGTTGTGGGAGCTGACGAGAATGAGGGACCCCCAGAGATTCTGCCGGGAAATTCAAGGCAAAGTCGGCTTCTCGACCATTTAGGTTAAAAAAGTTCAAACGAGAAAAGTAAAGGCAAGAGATACCCTTCATATTTGGACGAGAAGGTCATAGACCTGCAGACTAGCATTGGAATGGCGATAGCTTCACACATCTACTTCACCATTTCACTTCTGTCACAACTTTCCATCAGAGGGAAACTCTCACTTTTCTCTTATTGTACAAGCGTTGCTCACTGTTGAAGACGAGGTTTATCCTCCATTGTGTCAGTCGGTCTGTGGGTTCCCATAAGGGCTTGTTTTGCCCTTGAGCAGGAAACAACAGCTATCTGAAACTATAGCAATGTATTCAACTTCCTGTTTTACAGCTCTCTTAGTATAAAGTTTTTGGTTAACAACTCCTAGTTTAGCAATACTTTACACGTACTTTTACACTTACACTCAAAACCCTTTCTATTGTTCATATCCCTTTATCTTATAGTTTATCATATCTTATCTTTTTAGGTTTCTATGTTATTATTGGGCACTTTGTGCACACTCTACTGTATGGACAAATGTTTGTGGACACATGGCCATGACACCAGTATGTTGCCCTTCCTCAGAAGTGTTGCCACAAAGTTGGAATTGTCCAGGATGTTGTCGCATGCTATATCATTACAGTTTCTTTTCACTGAGACTGAGAGGTCCAAACCCGTTCCAGCATGACCATGCCCCTGTGCACAAAGTGAGCTCCATGAAGACTCCATGTTTTGGCGAGGTTGGAGTGGAAGTTCTCAAGTGTCCTGCGCAGAACCCTGACTTCAACCTCTCTGAAAACATTTGAGATGAACTGGAACACTGACTGCACCCCAGACCTCCTCACTTGACCTCATTGCTATAAAAGTCGCTTTAAACACATACCATCCTGAAAACAAATGAGTATTGATTTTTTATTGATTATTTGACCTAGCAAAGTGTGCTGTGGTTAAAAAAAAAAAAAGACAAAAAAGAAGCTCTTGTCGCTGAATGACACATATCCCTACAGCCATGCTTTAAAACATAGTATAAAGCCTTCCCAATAGAGTGGAGCTTATTTTAACAGCAAAGGGAGACCAAATCTGCAATAGGATGTTCAGCGAGCACATATGTGTATGTGTGTATGGTCAGGTGTCCACAAACTTTTGTCCATGTCGTGTGCCTACATCCAACAAGAATCAGACTTTTAATTCTTGGACTCATATTAACTACAGTACAAAAAGTACAGTACTGTAATTGTCTATGTATGGTCAGAGTTTACTTTAGGAATAATTAGATCACAGCACTGTTGAATTCTCAAACCTCATTGGTCAGAAGGTGATGATGAATTTTGTATAACAGCAGCTCTGACAGCATTTCCAGCTGTCACATAATTGCTAGCTTTACATGATTGCACTCGGTCTAATACGTTATTGTATATACTTTATATGTACCACAGGGATTTGTATGGCTAGCTTTTGGGTGTTTTGGGGCTCTTAAGCAGCGTGTGGTTACATTGTACAGTGCAGATACCAGAAAAAAACATCATCAGTGGTGCATTGATTAATCCTAAACCCTTTAAAAAAGCTCCAAACCCCTGCAAACATGGCTTCGAGCAATTATGCAAGCTACAAGTTCGACGGTTAATGTATTCTAAATGCCTGAAGGTTATGTGGAACAGAAATAAACCCATGTAGTGTTAGCACTAATTTTATTATCTTTAGCGGTAACCTGTTATTGTCTGTTGGAAACAAACGGAACCTTGTTTTACTGCTCTGCCAACCATGTGTGTATGCTAATAGTATTTTGGAAACATTTGTACACTTTATGTGGAGGGGGAGGGTATATGACACTGGCAAGGCGATGATAGACACGTGACTGGTGCTTGCATTGCTTGCAGCAGCAGTTTTCAGCTATATGTCCGTGTGGACCAGTGCACAATAAACACCAATGTGAAGTACAACACTGTGCCTTTATAGTGCACTTTAGACCAACCACATACATTAAAAAAATGGGCATGTACATGAGCTAATGCTAATGAAAACCCAAGATTGTGAATAAAATGATCTAATCCAGCTGGATGGCCAAAGGACATTTTGCTATGTCAAATAATCAATAATGAATCAATACCCATTTATTTTCTGGACGGTACGTGTTTAACGTCTCTTTTGTAGCAATGCGCAATGAGCTCATGACTGAAAAAGACCTTTCAATCACAGCTAAACCCAGTGTAAGAGCCCAAGCTTTCCATCATACTCTTTCTGACAAGCCCCGCATCCACATTGCTCCAAAGGGTTCGAAGAAAAGAAGGCTGTGTGTAAAGGAGAGGACAAGAAAGAGGTCAGTGTGGCTTAATTGTAAAAGCTCATACTGAGTCAGCCTCAAGGAATATGTCACAACATCAGCTATGTCGCAAAATGACCTCACTGTGACTTCTATCTTATGTCATCACCCTTGTATTAATCACAAAGTAGCATCTGTAACTCAACTAGACTTCAAGCGTTTGTTTTACAGTGGGCCTCTATGTGTAATCCCCAGCTCACAAAACTAACTATGCATGGCCATGCCCCAAGATACTAAAAATCACCACTGGCCATCCGGTATCAAAAACTAATCCAAGATTAAATCTAAAAGACTAAAAAAAAAAACCACCCACCCAAATTCAGGCACACAGACATTTTAATCCCATTTCTAAGTAAAATAAGTGAAGTATTATGTCCAGCATTGTTATTATTGTAGTGTTCAGTCATCTTTAGTAATCGCTGTATGTTGGTTAGGGTAGCAGTGGATCTGGACGTACACTGGGCTCAATACAAAAATACCCACTGAATGCACACACACACACACACACACACACACACACACACACACACACACACACACACACACACATATTCCTGCCCAGAAGTAGTTTAGGCTATGTTCACATTACCAGGCTAAAGTGAGTCAAATCTGATTTTTATTTTTCGTTTTGGTCTTAATGCGACGCAGATACCCTATTTCCAGGACTGTGCGGACACAGCTCTTATCTTTTAAAATCAGGTCAAGTCACTGTCATATGTAGTCCTAGATCTGATAGATATCTGATTCATGGCCATACAACATGAATGTGAACGCTCAGATCTGAATTCATGTCATTTTTTTACGCCTATACTCATGTGCTGAGCGCTGCTGTTATCAGCCAGCACCAGCATTGGGGCTAAACAATGAAGGAGAGCTACAGCTGATGAACTGTTTGCCATCCTCCAGAGCAAAATGTGATTAGCTTTAGCAACATTAGCAACTAGAACGTCCATTTTGTCTGTTTTAATACCATGAGTTGTCTCACAAATATGAAGTTTTTTTTATCGATGCTGGTGAACATATAAATGTAGGCATGAATGGCATTTTGGAGGACAGATGTGTTCACATTACAGTTAAATACATGTCACTTGTAATTATGTATGTGAGCCATCACGATGGACAAATATGATCTGAGCAAATGTGAATGTAGGCTTAGGATAGAAACCATAGAATCCATAGGAAACTCACACAGACAATGAGAATGTTTGAATCTCCTCATGGACAGTAACTCAGGTGAGAAATGAACCAGGAACGCTGGAGCTGCCAAGCCACAATGATGCTCACTTTGCTGCCCTGAACTTGAGAGCTAGTAATGGAAAAATGTTTAAATATGTTTATAAATGTCTGCAATATTTTGGGGACAAAATGTTTGATCAAATAGCAATCTGGTCATTTACATTACAGTTAACGGCATGACCTAATTGTAATATCCTGAATCCGCCAAGTCTACTCAAAACCGTAATTCTGCAGGTTTGCACAATCAGAGTTTAGTCCTGAAGGTCACTTGGGCAAAATCCCCATTTTCACTCAACTTCACAGTTTCACAACAGGTTTTTCTAATTTATGTAAAAAAAAACAAAGCAAAAGTGTGAGTTCACAGATGATTAAAGTCTGGCCAATCCAACCAGACCCAACATCCAGCATGACAAAAGTTCAGTTTTCCATTCCTCGTCTTTTTAAAACCCATAAACTGGTTCTCAGTTATGAGGGTATTTTACAGTGTTGTAAATAAAAAATGATGTCTGAGCCAATTCTCTCATGGTGGATTCATCATTATTAATAATGTTTAAACATGAGCTCAGTCCTTGTACATACAGGCAGTATATCTTACTCACAATTCAGCCTCCCCAGCTCTCCATTACGTTCATATTGGCATTTATTTTATTGTTCACCCGGGGCAAAACGTTTGGGGGGAAGGTGAGTATTATCCACTGAAACTGAGCATGTTTTGGTACATACACCACCTCTCGTTCTCATTCTCTCTCTTTCTCTTTCTGTCTGTCTCTCGCTCTCAAAATTGAAACTGAGCAATTTCAATTACAACATATCCTATGCTTTAAAAATGTAATTTCTTTTAAAGGAGCCACTTTGTCATCTTTAGAGCAAAACTGACAGATTTTGACAAACATAAAAATTGACAAATGGCCCAATAATTATGTTCAACGTTAGCTTTTAGAGAAAAATGGCAGAGCTGACCATCCCTTGTTCCAACCATTTCTGGAGTCATTTCTGGGAAAGAAAAAAAAAAGTCACCCAGAGGCCTGAAATGAAGACATTAGCCAAATCTATTACATTATGAGATGGTGACTCATCAAGATCCAAGACAATTAAACAGAGATTTTTTTTGCTGTTCTATTTGTATTATATGACAGTACATGAAGTAGCTCATTAAGGTAAATAGTTTTGTGCTTACACTGAATGGGTTGGTCTGTACGCTTAAAGACAGCACTCAGTCTTAAATCAGTGCTGGGTCTAGGCCGTATCTGTCACGCACTTGGCCTCTGTTGTGATATACACTGACACAAAGCTTCCTTCTCAGGACACGCCGAGCACTTACGCTAATGGAGCTGAGTGAAATGAATGGAGAAAGTGACGCAGAGAGTCACTGCACACGAGGAGATGCGGAGGTGATGTAACAGTGTTGTTGGTTTTTTTCCTTTTAGAATGTAAAGAGCAATCACTCGGGCCTGACTGCGGTTGTTAAACGATGCGGAGATGTTGAGGAAACATGAGGCAGGGGAGTTGAGCACTCCACAACAGGAGAAATCCAGGAAATCATTGGAAAAGTGTCAAACTGACCCAACACACATTCCTAGAGATGCCCTGTTTCTCTGGGGTTACCAGGATAGCCAGTAAACATAACGGTGAGTGCATCATACGTGACGCACTAAAAAACAGAACAATGGAGAGCGGACCAACCAAATGACCACTGACCACTATTAATATGCTGAATCAGCCTGACCTTCATCGCAAAACAGGATTTCCCACATTCATATAAGCAATATACACTCAAATTCAGGGTTTTAGCCTGAACACCAGGAGCAGCTAGTACAAATGAGGTGGCAGGGCTAATAATCTACCTCTGTAGAGCTAAATTATTTGCTCTTAACAAACTTCAAAGCCTCTTCAGACCCAAACTCTGTCTCTAGTCATGTGTGACTTGTAATTTCTTCTCACTGTGTCTGTTTCTTAGGACCTGATAACTGTTGAACTTGATGACTGTCTTCAAATACCAAAAATGTTTGGCAAAATTACAAGTAATACCCAGTGGTTCTCATCTTTTCCAAGGATATACACACGGTGTAGTTGGGAAAAAATGTGATGCTCTTGTATGACGACCGTGGGGTGGACTATATATATGACATTTGTGGAACCATCTTCAACAGCACCACCAATGGTTGTAAGAAAGATACACAGAATGGTATGGAGAAGTGACACATTAACGCTCTAGTAGCTTCATGCCATTTTTCAAATGCCAAATATGGTAAAGAGGAACGATAACCTTTACATTCAAACCAATTTGCAATTGTACTTTGATGGGCCGGTTTTGACACCGGGGCTGATTTCTTTCTAGTCCACTGTAGATTAACCAGTAACCATTGTATTAGGTGATTAAACAAACCCAAACACCACTTAGATTTAGTATCCCTAATGTATTTATTTATTTATTTATTTATTTGTCAGCACCAATAACTAAGATGTGACATGTGCAATACGATCAATATGGATTATTTACTCTAACATCCTTATTTCCAACTGCCATTGGAGGACAAACTAAAAGACTAATATAATAATGAATAACATGAGAATAATATGCAAACACTGGACAGTCCAAGTACAAACTGCACAAATTACGGAAACAGAACTGTTTGAATGTAAAAGTTACAACGTTCCTCTTTCCCGTATTTGGTATTTGGAGGAAACATGGCTTGAAACTAGTAGACCATGACATGCATGAAACAATTAAAAATCACAACTGCACCGCTCAGCCTTTGTAGTTTCACCGTCAAGCTATTAATACAGATGCTCCCAGAGTTACGATGGCCCGACGTACGAGTTTTCGAAGTTACGATGACGATTACGATACGCCAAAAATTGTTAAATATTTAGGAAATATTTCAGATTCGCAGGCAGGCATCGCTGGCAGGCCAGTATAACAGCGTATGACGTACGCGGATGTTCAGACGACGCCCAGAAGTACGCGGACGATGCCCGGATGTACGCGTCACTCGCCTTGCGTGATGCCTCACTCTCTCCCGCAGTTACCTTGTGTATCAGTGTACTGTACAGTCCATTACCATGTGTTTTTTGTGTACTTCAAGAGCTAATTTTAACTCAAATGTATATCTTCTAAATGCCCCAGCATGCCTCCTACAGGTCTCCTACAAGATTCCTGGGTGGGCCAGGCTAAGCTAGGCTAAGCAGTGGTTTGACATATGATATTTTCCACTTACGATGGGGATATCGGAAGGCATCTCCATCGTAACCTGAGGACTATATGTATATAGAAGATTTTAGCTCTCACTTCTGATATCACAACCAGCCATCACTAAACAACAGAAGGAGAATGTCTTGGTAGCAAGTGGGATTAGACCACTGAGCCGGACTCTCAAATTGGTTACAGAGCAGCCATTCACACGGCCAGTGTTTACTGTGTATCTGGGGAAGTGGCTTTGGATTATAATCAGATCAGCTGCTACTCTGGTCAATTCCACAACCTGCATGCTTGCAGAGGTTCTCTTCAGCCTTATCGATTTAATGGCCTACTTTCAAAACAAATGTATTAGTGCTGAGGTCTCAAGCTTTGACCTTTTACTTCAGGTAATATTGAAGTCTAAATGAAGGCAAATGATGTTGTACAGGCACTCCTTTTCTGTATCTTTCCCTGTCTAACCTTTTTGTCTGTCTAAAATATAGGCTAACTACATGAAATGGCCTTCCCAGAATCCAATTAATTGTTTTTGTTTATATACAGGCCACTGCGTTTGGAAAGCACATGACCACTATTCTGCTAGCTCTCTTTGTATGCAGTCACCTAGCCAAGGACCAAACCTTTCCAGGAAAACGTTCGCTAATAAAAATGGAAGCTATCACTGTGGAAGAAGTTTATGAAGAGTTGAGAACCGGATTAGATGTAGAACAACTAACTACTAATGAGTAAACTCATGACCAATGACAACGGAAAAAGTCGCACAACTTCTACAGTACCTTTTGCTGTGGCAGATTATCAGCCTCAGCAAGTGGATTGATATTCATCTACCTGTAATACACAGCTTTGAGTACTAGATTCTGATTGGTCAATTATGGCATTCTATACTTTCTATAGAAATAACAGATTGTTGCTATGGACCATGTCATTAGAGGAGACAATAAAATCATTTTTAAATCAATGTTTTGTGTCACATGATTGATTTCTTTAGAAGGTAGCTGTATAATAAGATGGATTGTTGCGCATTGTTTTTCAAACGTAACACAGTGGAATATCCACGGTATCAAAAATGGCAACTCGCTACTTAGGTGATAGATAGATAGATAGATAGATAGATAGATAGATAGATAGATAGATAGATAGATAGATAGATATTATTCGTAATGAACACATAATGTGTTCGAAATGGCTACAAATATAGACACAAATAGGAGATGCATTAGTTCTTTTAGAACCCTTGCCAGAAAGGGCATCTGGTTGAGATAAGAGACAAATATTATCGAATAACTTGTCCACCCGGGCGGCACAGTAGTGTAGTGATTAGCACTGTCTCCTCACAGCATGAAGGTCCTGGGTTCGATCCCCTGGGTCGACGTTGGTGGCTTTCTGTGTGGAGTTTGCATGTTCTCCCCATGTCCATGTGGGTTTCCTCCGGTTTCCTCCCAATGTCCAAAGACACGCACAGAGGGGATTAGGCTAATTGGCTATCCGTAGGTATGAATGTGAATGGTTGTCTGTTTCTGTGTGTCGCTATCTGTAATCGTTGTCATATCTTCTGAAGAGCACTCCTCATCTTTATTCATTCCTCTTGACATATCTGTTGTAACTCTGCCAGATGTCAACCACACCTTTCAGCTCAGATAAAAAAGACAAAGATGGTCAAAACCAAGCTTCTTTCCATCTGATTTTGCATAAAGATTTGCATAGTTGTCATGTTGCAGAATACACCCACATTTCATTTAGGGGAAAATTGTGATGTATGTTTAACTTTTATTTTTGTCATTCAATATTCATCCCTCATCGACAAGTTAAACATACATCACAGTGCAAACTTTTACCCCCGCCTATATAGTATAATATTACAGTATTACCTGAAACAGGTTATTTTAATAAACAGAAATAAGCATATATTACATACACAATATCACACCCATATAGGGTTCATCCCCAAACTGCCACAGTGTGAAGTACATAGTCATCTAGAATGTCTTTGTTTGCTGCAGCTGTTCGATTTCTCTTCACTTGAACAACAACGAGGCCCATACTTCCTTCATCTGTCACATAAATGTGACTGCCACACCTAGCACAGGCACCATTACCACAGACGAGAATTTCAACATGTTCCCTTGACCAAATGAAGAAACGGAAATCCAGAAGTTTAATCAGATGTCAGTTGTTAATCCTGTAACTGCAAGAGCGGTTGCTGAATTCCTCAAGTACACATTTAAAAATACTCAAAATTGCAACACAGCTGTACAAAAGTTCAGTTCTTGAAGATAAAACATAGCCAGTGATGTATATAAGTATCTCTCTCTTGTGCCTGTGTGTATGTGTGTGTGTGTGTGTGTGTGTGTGTGTGTGTGTGTGTGTGTGTATGTGTGTGGTTATGTTTTACCTCACAAGGATAGAAATATCTGACAATTTTGTCCTTGTAGAGACATTTGGCTGGTCCCCACAAACAACTGCTTAAAAAACTTTCAGATTTATTAATCAACAACAACAACAACAACAAAAGAAACTAAAAGAGCCAGTGTGTTAGTGTTAGGGTGAATTTTAGGTGTAGGCATAGCAAGAACTATATTAACTTGCATTAACTCTATTATCTGCATTATCCACACAAGGAGAGTATAACAAAGGCGTATATGCATGTCCACCCTAATCCTGTAGTTTATTCCAAATCTCACACACACAACAGCCAACGCTTGTTACAAAGTGCATCTGCGTTATTGACCGACGTGCTGACTGATCGACAGGCTTGCAGAGTAGACTTGGTTTAACACACAGTCACATGCACCAGGTTTTATCTCTCAGGGCTTTCCATTGAACTGGAAAATGTTCCAAAACATGCACCTAATGAACGTAATAAAGGCCTGGTCCATCAGGGGCAGGAAAGATTACAAAAGAGAGAAGAGCCAGAGAGAGATAGAGACATAGAAACATTGTCAGTAGTACACTGCGTTCCTGAATCCTATAATCCAAAGTTTCCTCTTGTTTATCAGGGCTGGACAACGAAAGTACATGAAGGACAAACAGATACGCTACATCCGCCATTATCCTCGAGATAACTCTCTTTCTGGCAGTATGAGCTTATATTTTCCACAGACACTACAGAACTACTGCTATTTTTCCCCCTCTGTGTGTGTGTGTGTGTGTGTGTGTGTGTGTGTGTGTGTGTGTGACTTTTCCACACCATGGAGGAAAAGGAAGAGAGGAAACCTATGTATTTTTCTTGATAACTGTCCAGCCTCTGGTCATGGAACTTTTTCTAGCTATGGAGTGTGTGTGTGTGTGTGTGTGTGTGTGCGTGTGTGTGTGTGTGTGTGTTATGCAGATCTTCTGTACCTGATAAAGGTCCATCT
>JAQMCW010000036.1:6740692-6757101 GCA_030068335.1 Chrysichthys cranchii | reverse complement strand
TGTGTGTGTGTGTGTGTGTGTGTGTGTGTGTGTGTGTGTGTGTGTGTGTGTGTGTGTGTGTGTGTGTGTGTTATGCAGATCTTCTGTACCTGATAAAGGTCCATCTTCTGTCTCTATATAATCTGTGTGGTCTGACTGCACTTCCTGGACAGGACACTCCTCTTCCTGGCACAGAGTAAGGAAATAACAGAATCTGTCAATCTGTCAGACACTAGTACACACACACACACACACACACACACACACACACACACACACACACACACACACACACACACACACCTCAGAGGTTTAAAAGTGCAAACAAATAGTACAGCCAATGATTTGTACTAAATATTTCAGAGATCTCTGAGATCTTAGATATCAGAGGATCTGCAGACAGTAAACTGATCCATTTGAACAATTGGGGCCTAATGCTAGAACTGACATCCATTTCAGTGCTGTAAAAATCATTGGGCCAAGTAATCACTCCTTTGAGACAGAACTGTTGGAGCTAAGTGGAGCAAAGGATAACACTTTCCTTCCTTCGAAAAGGCAACTTTCTCTTTTACCAGCATCAGAAATAACATGATAATAATAACATGCGTCTATGTGTGGAAGGGCATGGTCCAAAGGGGCCGGTTAGTTATGTCTGGAAAGAGAAATAGAGATGGAAGGGGTTTCCTTCCAAATCTAGGTTTTCCGTATGTAAAAAAAAAAAGGATCCTAAATAAAAAGGAATGGAACGGAATAGCCTGCCCAATGCTGTAAAACGTAGGCGGAAAACGTTATTTTCGCATGCTAAATTCTTTCTCTATATTTGGTGACTCAAATGATAATCTTTTCCTTCAAGCAATGTTAAAAGAAGATCAATATTAGCCTCTTGCAGGCTTTTTTCCCTTCCAGGCAGTCTCACACTCTAGTGGGGATTACAGCCTATTACACCAGCATATATACTTTTAGACATGAATTACTATTACAGCGTGGTCTTCATCCAAGTTTAGTTCAAAATCCATCCATCACACTGAACCACAAATGTCTTGTTGTGTTATAAACTGTCATGATGACCTACACTGAAGTGGTTTAGTTGAGACTGTAGTCAGGGCTTGATCTGATGGGAATACATGAGGATGGCACGACTTGTAAACAGAGGTAAAAAAAACCAAAAAACTGTATAACTCATTTTTTCATCCTCTTCAGATTCAAAATTTCTGAAAGGGGATTTTCAGAAACTTTTAATAAAAGAGAATCCTCTGTCTTAGTTTTCTGAATAGAGACATCAAGGGTTCGTGTTTAGAAGGACATATCAAAGACAGTAGATTTTATTTTCAGTATTTTATTGTAATGTAGGGCGGCATGGTAGTGTGGGTGTTAGCGCTGCCGCCTCACAGCAAGAAGGTCCTGGGTTTGATCCCCAGGGTCGACCTGGCTGCCTTTCTGTGAGGAGTTTGCATGTTTTCCCCGTGCCCATATGGGTTTCCTCCAGGCACTCCGGTTTCCTCCCGCAGCATTGTCCCTTCCTTGGCTGCTCTAAACTGCCCGTAGGTGTGAATGTGAGTGTGAACGGTTGTCTGTCTCTCTGTGTGTCGCCATGCGGTGGATTGGCGACCTGCCCAGGGTGTACCCCGCGTCTCACCCGAGGTCAACTGGATTGGCTCCAGGCCCCCCCCAGCGACCCTGAACAGGATTAAGCGGTGAGGTTTGTACTGTACTGATTTATGTGATCAGAGATTTTCACTGGTATTGCCAAGTATTTCTTGCACCACAGACTCAACTTTCAGAAATTACAAAAAACTGTGGGCCGTATTCAGAGTCATCCAAAAGTTATGTCAATACTCATTTTGGGGGAGTTGCATGCATTTAGCCACTGAATACATAGGTACTCGAGTGAATTCCGCTAAACAGAAGCACTTGCATTTAAGTCGGGCAAAAAATCAGGGATAGAAAATGTGGACTGAGGCCGGTTAGGGTTAATAGTAGTCTAATAGGCTCCAACAGAAGTATTGTTAATGTACTAATAGTAGTATTGTCAATGTACTGCTGCATAAACAGCGTCACATTATTTATTAATCACACAAATATGATTCAGCCAAGAATATGGTGTTAACCTTCATTATTCAACATCACCTTATCAAATAGTACTTCATCCAGTGCATCAAGTATGCACTTTCAATTTATAGTATGTGTACCAAATCCAGCCACTGAACCAAAAAAAAGCTTGGCTAGACATTATTTAACTATTTAGACACGCCAAATCTTACCTGTGGTGATCTGATGATGGATGGTCGTGGTATATGTGAGTACTTCGTATTCTGAATTGGACTCTCCTCCTGAGGCGCTTCTTCCTCTGAGAAACGATCTGAACTGGGGGAGGAGTGCAGGATGTCCCGCTGAACAGGTGCTGGCTCTTTGGACTGAGTTCCATTGCTTTTGGTGTGTTGTGAGATACAGCTGATTGCAGCCTGGTGATGGGGTTCTGTAAGGTTGGCTGCTCGAGGCTGGGTGAGAACGACAGGGCTGGTGCTGGCATTTGGCGGAGTTCTGCAAGGTTCAGAGCCCAGATAAGGAGCAGGCTCAGGCGAAACATCTGCAGGAGCTCCAAAACAGTACTGGAGTGAGGAACATGGGAGCCCGTGCATCACAGCACCGGATTTCCGCTTGTCTATAATGTAAAAACAGCAAAAATGAAATCCATGTGTTTTCAAAGAAAAAAACACCACCACAATTGCAGGAATGTCCCAGAGCTTGATAATGAATCCAGTTGATTCTTTAAGATCCACAGGTATAAATTCCGTAGGGTCTGTACAGGTCCTCTCTTGAGAAACGTCTTTGTTCAATGGAGGATTCTGATAAAATATCAAAATACTACTTCACCCGCTTCGCAAAGGCTTCACAGCTTCAGGCTAATTCTTGGTTCTGATCTTGAGTCTTATAGTCCTCTTGCCTCATTGGGTTTCTTGAGGAACATGTCCATATCCAACTCCTGATTGGGTTTCATACATTGTTACCTCTCCGGAACCGGTGACAGTCCTCATCGACATGCCATTATAGGGTTAAAATATGAACCAAGCAGTTTACACGATGAACCAAACTGCCTCTCAGGCTCAGACCTTCTTGCTTCCTTCCATCTCGACCATCTCCCTTTCACTGCCGCTGTTTAAGAGCTTGTTTGGGACCAACTAGAGAGTGATATGAGCGTGGGGGCATCCAGTTACGTGAACAGGTAGTCCCCCTGCCAAGACTGGGCTTCATTGTCCTTAAGTTGGTGCAGCTCAGTGACTGAAAGGCTGATGAGGTGTCAGGTTTCTGGGCCACAGTAAGTGATAGCCCCCCATGTAAAGCCTAGCCATGCCAGGCAGGAAGATAGTGCCAGGGCCTTATCAGAGTCATTGTGCGGCAAACTATAAAGGCACATGCAGTAAGCTGAAAAATAAAACAGGGTCAAGTGATCTTGAGTTACTGAGAGTGAAATATTCATGCGTGTAGATAGTGAGAGTGTTAATAGTGTCCGCCTAATTCGCTGCAGCTCCTGCTCACTTTATAGAGTAACGAAATAATAGGCTACCAGTTGAGAAGGAAATTTTATAGAGGGTGTAATTAAATCAACAATTTTAGATGTTTCAGGTTGGAAACATGCATTCATCAACCGAAAATTCACACATCAGGAAAGTTTTTTTTTTGCCTCCACACTCGAGAGTGTTTGACCAATTTAAATGTTAGTATTTATTCATCACAACACAATGTACAAATTAGATAGTAGAGAGCTAATGAAACATTGATGAACTCTTTTGTCTGACGATGTAAACAGGACTTCGGTTTCCACTCTAGCAAGAGTGCATGGACTCGCCATATGTGCGCAGCAGAAACGTGAGCTGAGCGCTGTGAATCATGGATACGAATAGCACTCTCATGTGGAACGTGTATTGTGAGTTGGAGCAAGATTAATTAGCTTATTACTAGCACTCTCTGTGTTGTATCCTTTAACTAATATGCTGCTCACCAGACAAACAAATTGTTGCAACAGCAGGACTCAGGGTCCAGATGAAGGCTGCTCATGGGTCAAAATAGCCAAGTTACCACCAAACTACCCTAGCAACACTGCATGCTACTAAGAAAAGATTGACTGGGGGAACATAAACACACTGAAGTGCTACACTTTTTGTTGCAGTGGTTTATACGGTCACCTCACGACTTTCCGGGTTTGAACCTGCCAGCTTCTCCTTGTGGCTGCGTGGGTTTCCTCTGGGTGCTCTGGTTTCCACGCACAGTCTAAAGACATGCAGATTAGCTCGAGTGGCTACTCTAAAATGAATGGTTGTTTGCTCCTGTGTTAGCATGACCCTTGATGGATAAACAGTAAATAATGAATGGATGGATTGCAGAAGGTTTGTCATTCGATTTTTAACTCTCTCTTAGTAAGATTATGTAATAAACAATACTTATGAGCAATTATAGCAAAAAATAAATAGTTCCAGAAAGGGTCCAATGTAGTACTTTGGATTCCGTTTGTTTCTGAAATCTATCTAGTTCATTCATTTTAACGGGAATACATCCATGAATTACATAGCGTGATCTGTCCTGCTCAGTCATAGACAGTTATTTATGGTTGAGTTAATTTAGATAATTCACTGCTTCATCACATTAATTCAACATGTGAAGTGCAAGCAACTACATACGATAGCTTGTATATTAAAAAACAACAACACTGAACTGGTTTGCAGCATGAGAGAGCTACTTGTTGAAAAAGTAGCTCGTTACTGGAAAAGCTACATTCTAATGTTTCCCGTGCGACTCAGATGTTTAGCTAGTTCCCGAATAAGCCAGCTACTTAACCCATTAGCTTCCGTGGTCCCCATTTGGGGATCATATATTGAATGGCATAAAAAATAGATGGCATGTGCCATGATCCCCATTTGGGATTTTGACTACAAATTGAAATTTCAGAAATATTAACAGTCATATTTCTTGAAAGTAGATGTTTTTGTTACCATTTGGATGTAGATTAATAGAAATACATGAAAAGTTTCAGAAAAAAAGTTGGCAGTTAATGGGTTAAGCTACTCCTGAACACTGCACACAACAGTATTTCAAACACAAGTCAGCCAAGCATGTCCAATAATCCATTCCAGTTAACATATTATAATGAACTATTTTATTTAAATAAGGAAACTTAATTACAGATAAAGGAAGTTCCATTGAAACGAACAATTCAACAAAAATACAAAGCAGAGAACTTCAACAAATAAAACAACAAAGCAATTCAGAAACGTAAAACCTTTTTTTCTTATTTTTATTTTTTAAATAAAACTGACCAGTCAAAACAGTACTTCAGTTTCGCCACTTTAACACAGGATTTGTACAAGTTTTGAAAACGCAAGAACACATATCCGAGCACAAAACAGATTAAAATGAGAGGTGACGGTTAGTACCACAGACTGAGCTTGTCACTGCTGAATACAGTACTCTGCTAATACACGTATTTCAAATACAGGAAAATGTACAGTCAGGTTATCAATGACAGCTCGATGGAAAAGAAATCTGAATAATAAATATACTGCAATGGAATATACTGCTAGTTTGTTTCAAGCACTGCATCAGTCAAAAAAGAGATCGATAACACTAATCAGAACTTCTGTGTGGCAATACTTTGGTCCTCGAAGCAAACGACTTTTGCAGTTTGTTCTATTTGGAATCGACTTACGGGATGTGTCTTATACTGACAATGCACCAAGTGAAATCTGTGAATCTTTTAGGACCGGGTACCAACTAGGATCTTTAAAAAATAAAAAACAAAAAAAATCATGTAATCAGAAGATCCAAAAAAAAAAGAAGAAGAAGAAAAAAGAAACAGGAAGAATTGTAAAGCGTGCATTGTCATGACTCGGTCACTCGGAATTAAGGGGTCGAGTAACAAGCAAAATCAAAATTCAAAATAAAGACGCATGTCAGTCAAATATAACTACAGTACTGCGTTCAAGATTTCGTTTTGTTTGTTTTCCTATTACAGGTGCTGCAACTTGTATTGCACTATGACCTACAGATGGGGGATTTAAAAAAAAAAATTAAAAAAAAGTAGCTCTCATGTTGTAGGGAGGCATAAATTTTTGCTGCCATGGCTTGGCTCTACTTGTCCTCTTGGAGAGAAAATTCACTGCAAATTAATATTAAGTTCTTCTATCTGATCACCTGGGGGGGAATGGTGTCTTCTGAGATGACTCCTCCCTCATGCACAGGTCACAAGGGCTCACCGAATGGTTTGATGAGCATGTTAATGATGTAAAGCATATCCTGTGGCCATCGCAGTCTCCAAAGATCAACCCAGGTCAACATCTATGGGAGTTACCTCTACAACAGCGCTCACCACCATCACCAAAACCCCAAGTGCCGGGGAAATCTTTTGAAAGATCGGCGTTCATCTTTCGATTACAGCTCCAGAGACGTGTACAGTCAATGCGAAGGAGCACTGACGCCCCTGTGGCCCAGAGTTATTTGCTAGTACGTGCAGCATTTTATGGTTGATGAGCATTTGCTATAGTTTGCTGCCAACACACTGTCTTGCATTACACCCAAAAACAGGCTAAAATCACCAAACTGAGACAGGAAGAGTAAAAAAACAAAAAACAAAATCGTATCTGGACCCAGTTTGGTGATTTAAGCTTGCAACAACCACTGTTCTTTTTTGAAGGCGATAAAATCCTAACTATCAGCATCGAGCCTTCTGGACGTTTCGGATCAGATTTTCAAATCTGATCTACTGATGAATTCATGTTGCTGAATGACAGCACAGGCCCTGTGGGTAAACACATCATGCCTGCAAACCTGACAGGACATTAGTATAACTATCGTAGTGAAAATGTAAAAATTAGACTTTAACATGCATGGTAGAAACCTAATGCGAAATAAACGTGTCGGGTATAATCATGAAAGCTGTACACAAAACCAGCGGCAGATCTTACGCTCTGCAACGACTTACTGTCTAGAGAACGTTGTAATTGTGGGGTTTGTAGTTTGGTTCATCTGACTCTCAGCTATATGCAGTTGAAACATTCACAAGTCCATGCGCATGTTGAGACGTGTATGGACAAGGGACTCTTTTCCTTTACAACACAAGGCAATGTGCGGTTTATGGTCAGAAAACTAACCTGAAAAACTCGAATAACCAGTAGCACTACAGCAGGATGATGGAGAAAAGCCGAAGGTTATTAGAAGACAAAATTATCACTATTGCTACTACAAATCTAAAAAATTAGTGCACAGTAACGCAACAGGTGCTGGTTTAAAAAAAACAACAACAAAAAAACCAAACAGCAAACCTTACACTCGTCAGTGATTAAAGTCCAACTGCGCCAATGCTTTGTGATCGATTGTGGTAGTGAGAAAAGAACGAAAAAAAAAAAAGCCCCAAAAACAACTGAACCAACAGTTCTCCACACACAGACACCACCTCTGACAGCAAAGGTCTTAAGGAATGTGTGGTGCTGAGGTTTTGGCTGTCTTCTCCCCGGTCATCGCAAAAAACAGTACAACAGTTAACTGCTACCACAAATTGCGGGTTGCCATGACACCTCAGTTGAAGTAAGGTAAACACTTTCAGTGTAAAAACAATTGAATGCCTTAAAAAAAAAGGTACGAATCCAGTTCTGAGTCAAAGACAGTGTTGTTCATCAATCGCAATACAGTGCGTGTTTGTCCATCTTGTGCTAAAAAGGGGTCGGGATGGGAATATTAAAGGGTCTAAGTGACGGGCTTTTCACTCAGGTACAATGCTTAGCACTGACATTAGGTAAAGCTTTGGCTGCCAGTTAAGTAGTCATGTCAGAAAGTTCCTCTTTTTCTTGCACACTTCTTCTTTGGGCTTCCTACTCAAAAACCACTTCCATAGGAAGTACAGTGCAGTATTGCTGGCGGGGTGTCAGGAGGAAGCGGGTCTCAGCTGTGGTAGCCCGCGGGGGCTGCTTGCTTCTGGGAAAGGCGCATCAGCTCCTCGCGGATGGCTTTGATGAGCGAGGCAGAGGAATGGCTGGGGGGAATGGACTCCTCGGGAGGAGCAGACGGAGAGAAACCCAGGCCCATTGTGTCCAGGTGGGCAGGGGGGGCGGACGGCTCTCGCAATCCGCTCCTGGGGGTCTGGAATACAGAGACGAGGGGGTAGTCGAAAGAGTTGAGAACCTGGACAATGGATGTGAGGAGACAGCACGGAAGGGGAAAAAGGAAAACGTCAGCAGGAGAGCAGCTTTCCAGAGAGAACAAGTAAACAGGGAGAGGAAAAAAAGAAGAAAAGGAGAAAGCGATATACAGAATGGAAAGGTCACACTTACGGGATCTCTGTTCACAGGTCTGAAGTCCTCGTCATGATAAGGTCCCCAGTTTAAGGCACCAGGTTGCCTGCCCTCATTTACACGACCTGACAAGCCCACCTGTGTCATATGGTGTAGCTGAGCACCTACACAGACGCACACACAAAATTGTACCATGATAATCATAAACCAGTGAGAATCAAAAAGTATAGGCATGATACATTTAGTGGCTTTAATAGAAGTAACTGGGGGAAATTTAACCCTTTTCCACATAGTCCCCCATGCAAGACGAGGCATTTGTCATAGCATTCAACTAGCTTCTGTATTCTCGCAGAGAGGTTTTTCGCCTGCTCCTGAAGCCAGATGAGCACCGCTTCCTTTACTTCACCATCAGAGGTGAATCTGCAACCGTGCAGCACCTCCTTTAGTGGACCGAAGATGTTATAAACGTTCAGCACCAGATCCGGGCTGCGAGGAGGATGTGAAAGACGTTGGAACCCGATCTATTGCGCAATCTCTACTGTCTTTGCTGCTGTATGAGGACGTGCATTGTCATGGTGCAGTAAGACAGCTTTGACAGTTTTAGACAGCATTCCTCTTCTTTTGTTGTGAATTGCAGGTTTAAGTTCATGTCGCAGCAATGCACAGCAATTTGCACTGTACAGTGTTTGCTCTTGATCTTGGAAATTCATAAGAACAGGCCCCTTCATGAGGAAAGAATAGGCTCTCCGGGTTATAGCGTAATTTAAAAATTACCTTTACTTGTGTAATACAGGGGGTCCTCGATTTACAGCGGAGTTCCGTTCCTACGGCTCGACGTGAACACAATTTTCGCCGTTAGTCAGAACTCACACACTGTACAACCCTGTATAATGTTAAAACAGCCTAATACAACACCCAGATCTCCAACTAGGTAACGAAAAGAAAAAAGAAAAACAATCGCGCTGATTGGCTGACGTGGTGAAGGACTCGGTTATGACTGGTCCGTACGTTTGTACCCAGGGTTTGTATGAACTCTGTCGAGTTTGGTTGAGAGGTCGATCCTGAGCGCCGCAGTCATTTAAATATCAACGGCGAATGTAAACAAAGCCTCTTTCTAAGACTTTCTTAATAAATGTATGGGAGATGGCGACCGACGTAACCACGAAAACGCCATAGGTCGATGACGCCGTAAACCGAGGACTCCCAGTATACAGAAGACCTTGTAAAGACATTTATACCATATTATTCTCTCATCTGATCGGTCAGAAAGTTGGTTCATTTTTGACACTCCATATAATCTTAAAATAGTAATAAACAATTTTAAAATGGTGTTGTTATTTATAAGTCCTACAATCTTGTTATCTCAGAAAGTGATTCTAAAGCTGTGCATATACTGTACTCCTCACACTGCACAAACTGATCGCTTGATCTGATTAAGAAAACCCCACTACAAAGGTGTTCCCACTAGGATACCTTACAATGCAGGTATACGCACTGCACATCTGCTGAAAGTTAAAGCCAATGATGCAATTGGTCACCTCAATTTGAAACCGTGAAAAGCAGACAGCAACCAAAGAATACAGGCACAGAGAATCCCGTTGCTTCTGTTCAGCTCTTGCTGTTTACATTCTCAACTGTTATTATCTATTATTCCATTTTTCACTCATTTTTACTTTGGATTCAACCTCAGGCTTTATCTGACTATGATAACTAGGCTTCGGATAGGTGTGTGAAATCAATGATTACCTCTCTGAAAGTCACATCGGTGGATTTATCATCCGATTCACATGCTATTTAAAAACAATAAAGGAAACTGTTGGAGACAAGTTCAAAAATCGCTCCAGAAGTGTAAAGTGTAAACCTGGCTTAAAATGTCCAGCACTGCTGTTTAGGAAATGTAGATCTACAGTGTGGCAATGATTTTGCAAACTTTCCGTTGTACTAATTTGAAAGCCATGAGTGATAATAAAACAACGATAAAATGTAAAACTGTGACCAGGGACTTTCCGCAGAAGACTTATTTAATTCATTTTAATTTCCAAACTTGCCATACGCTCTACTTACAGGCCCCACTTTCTATGAATAACATGTACCTGTTGTGCCCCCTACTGGCCGAGGCCTGGCAGAAGAAGGCGGTTCATCAATAAAGCCCCCTCTGCTGTTGTAGAGGCCCTCAGACTGCAGCTGCTCTCCACCGACTCCTTCTCCTTGAGGGTAACCACATCCCAAACCTGGCCTGCAACGGACATCGAGAGCAGAATGTTTGTGTGTGATTCGTGTATAACACTTGGATCAGGCTGTAGACAGTCCATTCTCTTCTGGCTTACCGAAATCAATTCAGAAAGGTCTTAGGAAATGGAGTTTAGTGCATTATTCACTCAGGTATGTTATGTTTGTTACTAGTGAATTCTGCAGTGCTGTGGGGCTTTAAGACTGGAGTTCACGAAACCCTCAGGTAGAAAAATAATTTCTTAGCGGAATTTTATCACTGATTTCTAATATGACGTAAAAAAAAGCACCAAAAGTACAACCATGTTACAACTGAACTATAAAAATAAAGTAAAAAATAAAAATGTCCTAGAATTGAATGTCCTTGGATTATTAACGAGGAACCATGAACTGTCCTCTGGCTAAAGAGAGAGAGAGAGAGAGAGAGAGAGAGAGTAGCACTATGAGAGAACTTACAGTGCACAGATCATCATCTAAATCATCATCATGCAGTTAATGAAATGCCAAATCAAGCCAAAATGCTCTTATATGTAGAAACCTAATTTCACAAATGATGTGCACAAAAAATGATAACGTTTAATCATCGACTCCACTCCACAGCCAGGACGAAATATTACTACATTTCGGGAATAAAAATGTAACAAATGAACCACACAATCAGCGCGTCTTCATTTGCCTGCCAACTTTCCGTTTCCATATAAACCGTATGCGGATACACGCACAGTGGTTAATACTATAGCTCACCTGTGCATTAAGCCTTGTACTGTGGAAGGTGGCAGGCCTAAATCAGAATATCTCTGAAAATGAACACACACATACACAATTAGACATTTTAATACACACTTCCTGTCCAGGTATAGCACACAGTGACATTTGAGAGGTTGCCTCATCGTAGAATAACATTTAAAGAGAAGGAGGTCAACAGGAAGTGGACTTGGCTGCTCCACCTCACATTTTCCCTGCTCGCTGGCTAGACCCACTCGACTCCTGGTGGGTTTGTGCTCTGGATTAGGGGCAATCTGTTCAGTAAGGAAATATTTTCCGTGAACTGTCCCACATGTATGAAGCAAGTACTTATAATTATTTTGTCTTTATGGTATACATGCTTCCAGGACTGGGTGAAGAACTTTTGGGATCACATGACCTCATACCGCTGCAGTTAATCAGCTTTAGTCCTTTACACTTGGCTCACACGGAGCTGTAAATAAAACAGGATGTAATAAAGATCAAGCATTAACCTAATTCAAATAAAAACACTGTTTGCACTCCTCTTACTTCAGAGGCCAATTTATCAGACTGAAAAAATATTGCCTCCCTTTTACCAGCCAAAGGAATACTTATCACTAATGCTGCATTCGAGGCAAGGCTCCAGCTAGTAAACGTGACAGAAAACACCCCCCTAAACCTGAAATTTCAACTCGTCTACTTGCCAAGTTGCTCCAGTTGTTTCCCTTTTTATAGTGGCGTCAAATGAAAACTGCAAACGGTGTAAAGTACCCCTTCTATTCTTTTTAAATTTGTTTTCAAACATTATAGGCTTTAGATCGATTAATACACAGACACAGCACTTGGTTCTATATCAGTGTATCAGTTCAGTGTTATATATAATCTATAATAATTGGACCATACTAATTGGTGTTTGGATCGTCAACGTTAAAAGTTATCCCTCATATAAAAATTGTTATCTGGCTAGCCTGTTGGTAACACTACTCACTATTGTCTGTTTTGTTACTGTACTGCAATTTCAGTCCGAATTCTTGCATGAATGTTTGAAGTTCACTAGAGTACAACGGTACCAGTAGCCAATCAGGCCTCTAGCTGTAAAAGTGTGCTCAAAGTAGCTTTTTTGTGAGCTTTAGGTGCTCTAATAGAATGAACAAAAGACACACTTTCATGGAGGCGCCCATATTCTTCCAGGTACACACGTCAATTATGGTGAGGTGGGAAATGAGATCATTCTAACTTGCAAATTACTTCTCACAAGCACAACGACAATATCTGTAGTGTTTTCCTGCACTGAGAAATGCACAGAAAACCTATTTAACTGAAACTCACTTGTAACAGAAGTCAAAGGGCAGTTGTAGAGCCATTTAAAAATGTTTCTTTCCGTCAAATGGTTTCATAAATCCTTCAACAGTATTTGGAAACTGAGCTCTAAATCTACATAATTAGTTTTAAAACTACTAATCCTCTTGTTCATGCCCAAGTCGACGTAACTGTTGTCATAAAAGTAAAAAAGGATCAGTGTAATCTTGACAAAAAGAACAGGAAATCTTTCGGTCACTCACGTCATCGGGTTTTCGCCGTAAAAAAGTATATCTTACCCCGGAGAAGGGGCTGAGTGCGGGGTACGAAGGCCCGCAGGGTCGTGGGCCACGTGACGGAGGGCTGGAAAGAGCTGTGTGTTCACTCCTGACCCCCAACCCGGGCAGCGTGACGCCCGCACTGCTGGCCTGTGAAGAGGGGGACACCAGGGCAAAAGCGTCGTCGAGCAGCGAGTGCATTTGCTGCCGGGCCTCCTCTATAGTGGGCTGAGGGGGCAGGTAGGGTGGAGGAGGGGCTGTGTGACCTGCTGGGGGCGACATTGAGCTCAGAAATACATCATCAGTCGGGGATGGACTTTGAGCTTCAGGGCCTTGGTCGGGATCCGACTGAAAAGAAAACGTCAAAGGATGTACACGTATGCGGTATGTGGAGATCAAATGGTTTATACGATCGTCAGCATGATTAAGCAATGCTCATACCACATATGCTACATTGTTGACTCCTGGGTATTTCTTGTACGTGCCGTCACTGTCGTTAGTGATAAGCCTGTCTCTGTCTGCGTCTGTTAGTTCTCCGTTCATCTGCTGCTTCTTTCTCTGCTTGGGAGAACGCTTTTCTCGGCCGCTGTGACACACAGTTACACCGGATGAGTCTACATGTATCGAAAGAAGTCAACAAATATACTACAACCCTTCCTCTTCCTAACCTTTTCTTGGGCTCGGTGAAGAGCGGGGGCACGCGGCTATCCGGGTCCAGGATCTTATCAATCTGCATCTGAGCCTTCTGGTAGATGCGGTCCTGCTCTTTGGCATCCCCCAGGCTGTCCATGAGATCGTCCATGGCGGGGAAGTCATAGTGGCCCTTCCTCTTAGCCCTGAGACGGATCTTGTTGCGATGGTGCTCGATTTCAGACTTTTGCCTCAGAGCAACCTGGATCTGTGTAGGGAACAGAGCCAGGAAACAGAGCTGAGAAAGAGAGAGAGCGCTATAACTGTTTACAATTCTGGCAAAGCTTCCTGTTGTGTAATGTTATGAGTTTTACTCGGCAAATAACAAGATGGGGAGTTAAAGAAAAATCTAATTTACAAAATGCTTCCCTCAGCACATAAACGCATAGCCCAATCTTCATATACGTGCTCCGAAAAACCTGTTAAGGTATTCTGTTTAGGTTTATTATTTATTTGATTGATTTATGGAAATGTCCGTGTTGATAGGCTCTTTCTTAAAATTCATCCAAGACAGCTGAACCCAGAACGTTCCAGTGTTCAGCCACAAAGTCCTTTTCTGCTCATTTTTTTGTGTTCAACAGTAAGTCACAAAGTGCCCTGAACCCCACGGAAAGTCTTTGTGACATTACATAACTAGATTTGGTTTGAACCATGTATTTACAGGAACGTATTTATTAAAAACCTTCTGATAACACGGACATCCATTACATGATCGCTCTGGTGCGAAAGAAATAAAGAAGCAATTATTGGACACTAAACATGTCTTGACTGATCTGCTCCATTTTGAGTGAGAGATTTTTCGCCCAAGGTTTGCTTTCAGAAGGACAGAATAGTTCTGAAATACTTCACAGCTGGCCAATAATTGGTGGCAGTTTAGTTTTAAGGTACCTCCTTGTTCATCTTGGCGTTGTCGGCAGCCTTGGTGTCGGCTGTAGGGCAGGGTAAGGGCAGAGCAGGCATCGGCTGCATGGCGATCAGCTGGATCTTGCTGGAGAAGCGCTTGTTGGCGCCGTCCGCTGAGCGGGACATGCGGTCCACATGCTCGAAAATGGAGGCTGACGATACCTGCTCATCCGCGCCGTTCAGTGGAGGAGGACCTACGGGGAGCAAAGCATTATTCTAATGTTGTCATATCAAAAGCGGTGGATAGAAATCAATAAAATAAAACACATTTCCAAGGTGTGCACATTAATTTTCCACCTCTTGATCACTTTAGCAATTCAGAAATACTGCTCTCACACTGAGGTACATCTGTATCTATATAAAACTGGTACGTTATCCTGTCTCATACCTTTCCACTCCAGCAGGGGGCAGTGTTTGCTGTAACTTGACGCATACTGACTTTCATTTAAATCTTTCTGGTACATAGGCTGAGAGAATGATTCATACTGAGGCAGACAGACCAGTATGCATTGCTCATGATCTTATATTTCACTACATAAGGAATAAATAAGGTTTCTAGCGCTACAATTACAACTGCATGCCCAAATATGGTTTCAGCAAAGATCAACCTTGCGAAATATCAGATCACCAAAGACACTACCAGAAGATAAATAAAAAAAAGGAGAGGATCACACAGGTCTAATTAAACTCCACTAGCTCTACGAAATAGATCAGAGATGCTCTTACCAATCTTATTTCTCCCTGAGAGCCACGGCAAATGAAAGAATGTGAAAAGATACAAAGAGAGCCTTGTTATGTCTAATTTGTGAATAATAAAAGAAAGGAAGGAAGGTATAAACAGCCGGCTTTCACTACATGAGTCATCCCTAATAGAGATTTGGAGGTGTGTAAAAGTGTGAGACAGAGAGAACGGTAAAGTGCAACACGTGTTAAGGCTGATTGGGTCAGATTTCAGGCATTAGGAGAACTAGGAGAGCTTGATCAGCTCATTCCTCAACGCTGAGCCTGGATTTACTAGCACCGGCTGACTGGAGAAGGGGGGGACGAGTGACATCAGATGGCTCAAGCAAGAACTCATGAGAGATTAACATCTTCCCCATTTAAGCACTGTTTAAACAACACAGAGGAAACAAAAGAACAGGGAAAAAAAAGAAAGACCCATTTCCCACCATGTCACTTCAGTCACATGCCTGATTATATTTCTTCTTTTCTAAGTCCTTCTATGCTCTCTTTTCTTCCTTTGGGTCTTCACACAGCGACACATCTTCTCATTTTGCAACTTATACATAATCATGACTCTGTTATACAGCTAGACTAGCACAAGAAGCGGAACAGTTATCTTGCCGTTTAATCCATTAGGGGCCATCTTACGAGGTTGCTTGGGATCACTTGACAGTCCGGCTTGTCTCGGGTTTGCCTTCGGAGACTCCCTCTCGCTGAACGGCTCGCTTCCCAACGAATCGCCATCGGAAGGGGAGATCCTGCCGAAACAAAATGAACGGCAAGGATAATTTGGAACAATTAATACTGATTCATAAGGGTTTCATAATGTGATATGTCATAACTGAGAAGAATCTTAATTTATCTGCTCAAAAACTAAAGTGAATTTATTCAGTCCATACTAAATTCTGGCTGATGATTAATAGGCAAGTGTACAATTGTGCTTAAAGATTTCACTTGAATCCATACACATAGACCTTATAAAGAACATCCATTTACCATTTACTTTTCCAGTGTAATAATCATAGTATTATTATTATTATTATTACTATTATTATTATTATTATTATTAATAATAATAATAATAATAATTAAAAAAAACAAGAAGAAGGGGCGGCACGGTGGCTGAGTGGTTAGCACTGTCGCCTCACAGCGAGAAGGTCCTGGGTTCGGCACAGGTACCTTTCTGTGTGGAGTTTGCATGTTCTCCCCGTGTTCGTGTGGGTTTTCTCCGGGTACTCCGGTTTCCTCCCACAGTCCAAAGACATGCGCAATGGGGATTAGGCTAATTGGCTACTCTAAATTG
>JAQMCW010000036.1:6713928-6730174 GCA_030068335.1 Chrysichthys cranchii | reverse complement strand
ATACCCAATGGTCCTCATATGAGGATCTTACAAGGAAATACACACAATGTAGTTTGGGGGGAAATGTGATGTCCTCTTTGGAGGACATTAGGGTCTCAGGAGGATATAAATAATAATAATAATAATAATAATAATAATAATAATAATAATAATAACAACAACAGATATGTGTATCACAGAAATATACATTTAAATGTTTAATATATAAAGTGAAGCCTCCTACATATTTGTATAATTTACAGAATTTTAAAATTGCTTCAGGACTTTTCTATGGGTTCGACAGCCTGAGAATGAACACATGTGAAATCATCAGTGTCAGATATCTGTAATGTCCTATACTGTGACACTGCGAAGTGCTGCTTCACCTGTGTTCAGCTTGACAGGTGCTTTTTCTTTTTCCGAAATGCTTTTCTTTAACCATACAAATATTTTTGGATTTCGAATTTAGTAAGAAAGTCCACTAAGGATGCCTTAAAATGTCTTAGTTTAGGCTCTAAGTTTGACGTATAATACATGACACTTAAAACAAGGCAGCATTTAGGTGTAACTTAAGTAATCTATATATTTAATGCTGTTAAGTAATGATAAAAAACATTAAAAATAATAATTTGCCATGATTTCATTAGTAATTTGCAATGTTATTAGTATTACATGCCATATTTCACAATATTCCATGCCTACATATGAACCCTACATCTGACAAAAGCTATGTCAGGTCACTGTAGTGAGGACACTATCTGGGCTAAGGTCTAACACTAATTCCGGCTTCAGAGTTATTGGGGTGGAAAAGGACAGCACACAGCCTCATCTGGTCTCAACTTTCATGAAGCTTGGGTCTGCTTGCCCCCCCCCCGTCAACTACACAAATGAACTCTAAGGAACACAAACTGCATGAAACACCTTCCAATTTCATACTCATATGCAGCCATTGTGTATTTATACTCTCATAAAAATTTTAGATGCTTGGGCATTTGGTTTTATTTGTACACCTGTGTCTAATTCGCATTTTGCTAATTAGCAGCTTTAAGGAAACGATAACACTCCTGTAGTATGTCTTATCAATATCAACACTGAGGATGTCTGAGTGTGCAGTGGGGGTTGCTATAAAACCAGGCCAGTCTTCAATCACCCTGCCAGCTCCGTGCTGTGAAAGCGGCCTGCCCCACTCTTTATGTGTCCCATGGAATCGGGAAAAGCTCTCGGCAGAACAGACGCGCGATTCTAGAGTGACTCTGTCTGTGAAGTGTCTTCAATAATTGATCTGCTATCAGCTAACCATCCTATGAGCGGAGAATAGGGACCACTGAGTGCCTCCTCAGTTTAGGGATGAATAGAAGCTGTTGCTATGGATACTGCTGGGCTAAAAAATGGTGATGAGGCGAGGAGCGCAGGTGGTGACGGGAGCCATAGAGAGCGATCCATTAAGAAGCCAGAAAGGCTGAGGACATCCATGCAGGAAGAATATGGGGATAATGAGGGAGCCCGTTTCAGCCAACACACATGCGGTGTGTATACATATATAAGCCCGCACGCACACACACACAGCCCAAAATATAATCCAGTGCAAATTCTGAATACCACACATAATAGAATTAATTTAATGTTATTTTAAATAACTGAATATTCTTCTATTTCTCATAGAAAAAGACTGCATCAGTGGAGAACATGAGCTCAAGTGGTACTTGGGGGTTTGCGATCCAGTACCTGTACGCTATTGTTGCCTGCACTGGTGGCTCTTTTAAGGCGTCGGCCAGCAGAAAGCCCCTCTCCAAGCAGTAATGCTAGCCTCCTTTCCATCTTTGCCTGGAAAATCCTATCACTCACATCACGCTCCATCACACCCAGCAACACTACACAACAGCAAACACAAATATATACAGTATGTACATGGAAAGATATATCAGCCATATTCAGAGGTCAGATCTAGCCACAGACTAAAGTGCTATTCAGAAGTTGTGTGAGAGTTACACACGCAGGGTGGAGCTTGACCTTGGACTTCAGGGCATTTTTCTTGCATGCTATCAGCTCGAGTGAGCAGCAGTAGTAAGATCAGAGCTGTACCTACACCCAACTCTGGAATGCCATTTGAGGGCATCTTTTTTGATGGATAAAGTTATGAATTAGCATGAATTGAGTAGTCAGCATAGGAGATGAGAACTTGGTAGTCAGCATAGGAGATGAGAACTTGGTCAGCTCGTTGTTCAAACCATGGGCACATGGCTCTAATTTCCTTACAGGAGGATGCATTAATCTGACAGGGAATTAAATGCGTGATAAAATAGCGTATATGCTGCATACACATTACTTATTATTATAAAAAAATTCAATCGCAAAATAATACATTTTGCTATTAATTAAGTGCTATTTTATAAGCTATTTTAAATGAGTGGATGACATCTTGTTAAATTAAAAACCAATTTGCTGTAGTTCTCTGCTAATTACAATTCATCCTTTGCCAATTTACTAGATCCGATTTAATAGATTTAATAGAACGTCCTATTAGACGTTTACTTATATCATCATGTTAGTCATATCTATCTATTTATTTATTTATTTATTTTATTTTTGAACTGCATCTTGCTTTAATGTTACACTATATTACATTCTGCGTCAAAGGGAAAAAAAATTCTTGGGCTTGAAAGCAAAGTGCTTGTGTTTAAAGGTGGTGGTTTAAGACGCTGTTGAAAAACCCATTATAGATACTTTTACTGGTGACCATGAAAGCATAACGGTAACTTCATGCAGATAATTTGCGTAATCCGAATGGTGCATGCAGAAAATTAACTTAAGCATGTGTGTACCCAGAGTCTGAATACGCATAACTTTCCCTTTTGTAATTTTTTGGACTTTAGTTGTCGGCTCTGAATATGGCCCTGTGTTGCTCTTTTAGAGTAGCAATCAACATGCGTACATTATTTATGTATTTATTTATTTAGTCACATAAACTAAGCCAAGGTTGGCATACGTTACCTGTCCTCACCCACGAAGAGCGTAGCAACTGTGTGGTGTTCAGTTCAGGGTAGTGAAATGCTGTTGACAAAAGAAATTACACCATCCTTCTCATACAGTAATCAATACATTAAATGAGTGCACTTACTGCTGACGGCTGGTGCACACAAATTGGACTCACGTTCTGCGATCTGCTGAACGGGGTATCCCAGGTAGTAGCTAAACTCCACCACACTGAGACGTCTCAGGTGACTGCTGACCTCTGACCCCAGTATATACCCTCGAGCGTCACGTACCGCAAAGGTGACGTCCACCGGCCCACGAAGCTGCCTCTGAGTCGGTGCTGCAGAGCTCGAGGTTATGTTCAGTACCTGAAATGTTTAAGATCTCGTGAGTTCACTACATACGGAAATAAGCTCACGTCTATAAGAGCACATTAATAATGCTAATGTCTCAAGCACAACCTGACAAACATGAATGAAATTCTAATTAATAAACTGCATGTGGACTCAGACAGAGGTTTTTTTGGGGTTTTTTTTTTGGTAGTTTTGTAGTCATGATGATTCTAAAATTGAAATCAAATAGGGATGAGGTGTTTATGAGAACATCAGTCAAAGCTTAAGTGTGTTAATGTGTCAAAACTGAGAGCTGTGCAACGGTCCCGGTCCCCTACGCAGCGCATTTCGCTCATTCATTTAGTTGCCTTGACAACTGTGGGGTTGAATAGTGCATGTTCTTTTCCCTAAATCCAATCAAAGCAACCGACTGAGAGTGATGTCATTTCAGTGTACGGGAAGCAATCTATAGAAATTGCTTCCAATCAGCAACACAGCGGCAATCAGTGGAAGAAAAACAGCATGTCTGGTACACTGCTGGTACATGTCAAAACAGCACCATGATAAAGCCCTACCATATTTCTGAGATGGATTTAATCATACACCACGAATCGAAAGCACCAGTGGTCCATTTTCTAAAGAGTATAAAAGTATGGTGAGCAAATCAAAAGGACAGGTGGACATCAGAGCTGAGTCACTGGTATTACACCCCTCTAAGCAGCTTGCATTACAGTCTCTAAGTTATATTCTGTACGACTGCCTTGTCTAACCACATATTATCACACAAATTAGCTTATTTACACAAAAAAAGCAACAAAATACGTACAGCCGTGCATTTCAAATCAAACGAGCGAGAATCCAAAACATGGAAGTGATTCTTACATGTACAGTAAAATCAGTGGACTCCTTTAAGCGACGGCGCACTTCGGCGAAAGCGTAAATCAGGCCTCTTTCAATGTGCTCGATGAATGTGCACACATGCACCTCTGTGTGGACGGGCACGAACTGAAGCACTGCAGAGAAAGAGGACGCAATAAGACATCTAGAGAGAACCTTCCTCTTTTATTTTTTTTTTTTACTTTAGTCATTACAGCAATACTGATATAAAAAAAAAAAAACAAAACACCACACCTGCATAGAAACACAACAGTTAAATGGATGTGAATGGGTGATGTGTATGTCTCTACCAGAGTGGATGTGGTACTCTAGGCCTGGTACAGGACTGATTGGGGAAACACTGAGAATGGTGTCAGACGAGTATGTAAACCGTCTCAGAGCGTTCATAACTGATATGGCTGTGTAGACAAGAGGACCAGAGACAGCCCGAAAGACAAAGTCAGGAGGGGATTTCACCACCTACACACACACACACACACACACATTCAATAAAACAAGATCCAAATGTAAAGCGAATCCAACATTAACACACACATATATCATCATTTCACCAAACAACGTCCCTCATGAGAGATTACTATGGGTGGAAATACAAACATAAACATGTTTTCTTTTCTTTTTTTCTTTTTTTTGAAAGCTCCAAGGAGATGAGCATCTGAAGCTCACTAATCTATGTGTTTATATTCAGAGAAGGGTTTCACTCTATGAAGCCTATCTCTGCATTGTTTGATTATGTTAAATGGACAGATAAAGTGAGACAGGAAGAGCTGTGTATTTCTGGATTGCCTTTCGAAAGCCGACAAGACGCTCGAAGGCAGTCGTTATGCAACAGTTTGCCAGCTTTAAACATAAAGTGTTTACAAATGTTAGGCAACCGTCAGACTCAATAACAGATTATTGTATTATTATTATTATTCAATTAAAAGATAAAGCATTAAAATGTAGTCTGAGTAATTTGGAAATGTATTCTATTTCTTAATAACAATAATTCCACAGAGGCGCCACAAAAACTTTAACGTATGTGAAGGAACCTGTTGGCCAATATTTTTGTCAGCCGTGCACCAAGTAGTAGTAAGAAAACAACGAGGTGTGACAACGCTACTTTATAATAATGAACAACTCTTCCACTTTTACTGACCAAAGAGTCCACAGTCACTCTGACTTCTGTTCTACTGGCTCACAAGATTGAGGTTTGTGAATTCACAAGTCAACTTTTATTTAGATAGAATCGGCACAACGCAAAAGTAACCACTACCCGTGCTGTTCGAAATAGCAAGAGGACACGTCAAAACTATCGAACTATGCTATAAAATGAACCCTAACCACCTGATATGTTTTCAAAAAATATTAATGTTCACCTGCAGCTCAACCGATCGATTGAACTCGGCTTTGAGGATCTCTCTGACTCTCGCTTTGGCGTAACCTGCAGTGGAGCCGAGCGGAAAACCTGCAAGAGATGGGTAAGACATCATTCCAGGAGTCTCCTTTCTTTTCTTCTGTATTCAAACAAGCACTACACTGCCTTTGTCTCCAATCACACAATCTAGTGTTTTTTTTTTTTTCAAATCGCAAATATACATTAAAGGAAACATAATCCTGACAAGAAGGCAGAAAATTAAATACATTAATTAACTTACCGACTCGCACTAAGTAGGTATCAGGTTTGGTAATGTTGCAGAGGTACTCTCGAACAGTGGTTGTCTGAAGAGTAGAAGTCTGGGTTGTCACTGAAGGGGTTGTAGGCAGAGTTGTGGTATTAAACACCGCAGTTGTTGGGTCTGGGGTAGTTACAGGTGTCTCATTGTATAATTCTGCAGTGGTAGAGACTGCTGGCTTGCTGCTTGTTCTCATTCCATCATCTGTAACTTCAGTGAAAGGGGTCTCTGCTCCTGTGAAACCTTGATCAGCCATCTCGGTCACAGAAGGGGCAGAGGTGTTGAGAGTCGGCTCAGTGGGCACTACGGGGGCATTATGTGTCTGGGTGAACACATTACCGATGAGCGAAGAAGTAGGGAGTGAGGTCTCTGGCCAAGTAGAGTTGACAGACCAGTAGGTGTTCGTGGGAGTCGGAAACACGGCATCTGATTCCTCTGAATCAGAGGGTGGGAAAAACACTGATGAGGAGGTGCTGCTGGTGACGGCAGAGGAGACAGACTCTGTGCTAATCCAGTCAGCAGTTGTGGCCAGATCCCACAGGGATGTAGAAAAGTCCATGGAAGGATTTAATGCTGATGAGTACAAAAATGGAAATGTACCATTCATTAGACTAGGTCTTAAGTCGGACAAATCCAAGATAGTACTGTTGGACAAATCAAATCCTGAGAGGTCTGTAGAAGATTCTTCAGGCCAGGAGTTGTTGTCCACAGGCTGCAGGCCCTCTTCATATGTTACCGTTAACACGGGATTGGCAGGAACGGTGTAGGTCCTGGTAGCGCTTACTGACACAGGGAGGGAGAAATACTTGGAAGTGGTCTGGTTGCCCCGTTGTTCTGTCAAGCTTTCGTTACTCTTTGTGAGTTGAATATTGTAGTACTCCAGACTGTTCATATCAGGCAGAAGAACATCACTGGGCTCAATGGTGACATAAGGCCAATTAGAATATGGCTCTGAAGTTTCACTCACTATGTTACTCGGATGTAAGGAGGCACTGGAATGCACTGCTGTAGGATGGATAGCTTGGACACCCAAGGAAACAGTGCTGGGAAATGATACATGGGTCGGACTGTTGGGAATACTGGTTAAGGTGGGGGTTATGGAGGTCATTACATTTTGAGAAATTGTCGTTTTGCTATTGGTTACTTGGGTGGAAGTTTTGGTGGAATTTGGGGTAATACTGAAGACCATGTTAGGATTCCTGGTAACATGCCTATCAGGGAAAGCTGTGGAGGGACTGGAGAGGTATCTTGTGGACAAAGGAATCATTACCCTTGAAGGAAACGACGTATCATATGATTCAGAGTTCGAGTCCTCAAATTCATACATGTCAGAGGGAAAACTGGTAACCAAAGAATAGTCCTCTCCCTCTGATCCCATGAAGGACATCGTTTCCAAGTAATCACCAGAACCAGAACCATAGTCCACATCCATAGTGCTGGTTGGAAAGAAAACCTCTGGTGGACCCATGGTGGGTTCTGTAAAAGATGAAGTCACATGATAGCTTCCAAAAATGGCATGACTTGGATGTAACTGATGATCATCTAGGGTAGCATCGTTTTGAATGTTTAAGTCATGACCAGGGACTAAATGATTAGAAAGTTCTTCTTGGTTTCCAGAAGTCGTGTCACTCTTGCTAATTCTTTCTATGTGTAATTCAGGTGGTGGAAATGGCGGTTCTGCAAAAGAATTCAGCTCAGTTGAAGGCAAAGTTGATGGTGCCTGTGTGAGCTGTATGCCTGAATGTACTGCAGGGGCAGAGAGAGGCTCTGGATTGGGGAAATAGCTTGGAGGTGGCAGGGATGCTGAGCCATACACAGTGTCGCTGATGTGACTGTAGTAATACTCTGAGGCTTTGGGGGATTCAGTGTTAGGCAAGATGGAGAACGTCCTATGGATGTCGCTGGACTGTCCCACAGCTTCAGAGGAAGTGTATAGTACGGTGATGGGTGAGGCTGTATCACGTGGCACTTCCTTCAGAGATGGAAGCTTTGTTGTGTTGGAATCCAACAAAGGCCAGTCTAAAAATTAATTGAAAAGTTACATTACTGCTTGACAAAAATGCTAAAAAAAAATTAAAACAGACCGTGGCACAATATTGACTAAAACTCAAGCCAAGAAATTTGATCGGGGTAAGAATTGATCTGATTTGAGAACTGACCTTTCTTGGTTTTCACCCCTTAAAGATGATGTTCTAGTCAGATCTTTTATTTTGAGCCAAAATGATTTTGATTAACATTCTAAACAAGTTCAACACGACGTATAAGCAAAATTTAACTCATAATATCTACTCGAGGACTCATAATGGAGACTAGATGTTTTGAGGCCTCTAATTACCTTCACTCTGCATCTGGTCCATTGATCTGCCAAACTATATATTTTCAAAATGGTAGACTTTTTTTTTGTCTCAATGAAGCTGTGTAATTAACTTTTACAGATGTGTGGATGCAGCACAAAACCTTTTAATAACAAAATGCATGTATGGGCCTAGTCATTAAAAAGAGTAACCCTAAGCCTACTAACAGGTAGCAGGCTATAAAACGCATTTTATGAACACCGGGAGTATCGTAAAAATACACAGAAGAACATTTAGGATTTAGAGTCAAGTATGATGCAAAATGGAACAGTTAAAGTTTTTTTTCCAGGCCCGACTAACAAAAGAACCGTCTTTATGGAAATCCAGTATAGAATGTGCCAACTTATTACTTATAATCTATCCACTATTTATCTTTTCATATTCCATCACTTGAAACTGATCTTACATGGCAAATTATATTTGACCCAATTTTCATGAGTAGTTTTAAGTCGTTATTTAAATGTATCGAGAATACAATGATTTCACGGTCACAATCACATCTAGTTTCTCGAAAGACACCTGAGCCAGAAAACTACATTTCAATAATTGAAAGTAAACGTTATTCCTAAGAACAGTGTATATCAGTTTGATCGGTTTATATTCTTGAATGCTCTAAAATTTCCATTAGCGCACGACTTACGATGTACGCAAGGGCACTGGAATAAAGACTGGCTGTGTGTTCAGTAGCAGATGTGTGCTAATGAAATGGGCCTTTCTGGGGAGGATGCGGAGGAAAGGTGAGGTGCTTTCGTAATGAAGGAAAGAACGGACTCTCCTATTAGAAAGTGGGTGTTAGAGCTTGGCATCTAGGCTAGAAGACTGGTGTTGCATAAAAGCACAGCTCATGAATAGCTGCTCTGTTGTAGTTCACAGCGAAATAAGTAAGTACCCAATCCGTAGTATCCAAATCTATTCCGCAGCTGCTCGATGCAAAAATTTTGTCAACTGTGCCCTCTCTGGTAGAATAACACTTCTGCAAGCTACATGTGGAAAGATATTTTGAACCGTCGGTTGGGCCGTAACCTTGTCCGCTGTGCTGATTAATCTAATGGCTGCCAGAGCAATCGATACACATTCAGATAGAAATCAGGACCACGTCCCAAACCACATAACTGACGGACTACTTAGTATGGCAGAAGGAGGTCAGGATCATGGTCCAAATGTTTACAGCCCTGTAGATATAATTACCCGCTTGCGTTGTCTCAACATCAGTACCGTTATGAGAATTAAAAACTTTACTGTGCACATCAGTGTGACTGTCACAGTTACTGTGTACTGAGGGGAAAAGTGCAAAAACCTTGCTGCGGTGTTGTTGCACGTCTACCTGCATTGGATAAAGCTTTTCGCATCTAGACGACTGAACATTAATGAACACTTTAACGCTATCTAACTTGACTCTAAGTAAACTGCAGTGTACAAAATTTCCTCTGGTTGCTTTTGACATCTGTATGTTTTATTACGTAATCTGTGTTCTCTGTATATTGCATTATCTAATGTGTGTTTTCTTCTCCAACCTGTTAAAAGCATTTGAGACACAGAGTGTTAGCTCTAACAATAGCTAAAACAGAGTAATAAATATACAAACTGAGGTGAGCAGATGCCCCAAATGGCTCAATCAAACTGCACAACTGGGTAATAACACAAACTCCACAAAGAGGATCGATCAGCTGGCGGTCATCAAATTAGAGAACAAGTAAATGTTCAACAAGGAAAAAAGCTCAGACTCCAGAATCCATTTTGTTCTTAACGTATTATTTTGAATCTCATTTGATGACTTATATTCTCTACTCTCTCGCTCTTCTCTGATTGCTTGCTGGCCCTTGTGACTTCTTTTGTGCCTGACGTCTGACATATCTGAGCTGACGTACAGTATAGGTGTACTAATTTCCTGCCAATTCTGACCCTGGACCCCTGACGCTCAATGAGTGTAAATTACTTTTAGAGGATTGTCATGGAGACTGAGAGCACATGAAAGGCATCATGTTATATCCTCCTGAGACCAGAAGTTTAATGGTGTGTGCCTTGTCCTTCCTCCTCACTGTTTCTCTTTTTTCGTAACTCATAACTATTCAACTTGATCATTGTCTCCAAACAGGAAGAAGTTTGGCAAAAGAGTAATACTCAGTGGTCCTCATATGAGGATCTTACAAGGAAATACACACAAAGTAGTTTGGGGGAAAATGTGATGTCCTCTCTGGAGGACATTGGGGTCTCAGGAGGACATAATGTTTTCTCCCCTGACTCAAAAAGCTAAATAAAATAAATAAATAAAGACGGCTAAAAAAAAAAAAAAAAAAAATTTAAAACATACAAATTGTGGCTTTGAGTAATCTCATGACTTGTGCATATCCAAACGTGCAATTGGATTCAGACTGCAACATAAAAACAGCCCCCCTCCAAAAAAAACCCAAAAAACAAAACCAAAAACCCCAGCTCAATTCAATTTTCAAAAATATGCTTATGACCCACTGTGAACTGTAACTGCAATCTGTCAGAGAGATCACTAAACATGACTCCAGATTCAAACCAGACAGCCGTGCGAGTCAGGAGTAACCGACGTTAATCAAATATCTGGAGCAATCCTCCCACTTTATTCACTAATTATCCGGTAATATTTTCGGCCTGTTAAGCGATATTTAGGAACTTGCAAAGTAAAAAGAGCCAGGAGTCAAGAGGAACAGTTTAATATGCTGGTGTCATTAACCTAAAATAATAAGTGACTTGGACAGAAATATAAAAAAAACCCATAATCTTATGCTGTCTTAAATGGGTTCGAATATTTCACGCTTAGGTCTCTGGAGAGGAAACAATCTCTCTGTGTTTGCATCCATACCCTGCAACTGGCCAAGAGTTTGAAGCCCCTAAATATGAGTTGCTGAGATACTGACCCTACATCTAAAATAATTACCCAGCAAACACAGAACATTTGACTAACGTCAGCTTGTGGTTCTCCTTCCGCCAACATTTACAGGACGTTATCTCCAGGTTAATGCTAGGGGAACATTAATATGACCAAACAGGAACGTTCTCCATAGGTTCCCACATTAACAACATTACAAAAGCGTTACGAGAACGTTCCATAAACATAAACATACAGCCAAATACTGAGGTCAGATTCATGTAAAACAAACTTTCTTGACGTACCACAGGACAACCAACCAAACCTTCACAGAATGCTCCTGTGTCCAAAAAAAAAAAAAAGAGTTCCCGGAACCTTCTGGGAACCAAAGATTTTTGTCTGGGTGTTCACAGAGCAAAAAGTACAATGGGCTGATGAATTAACAACAGCAATAATAATAATCAAATATTTCTTATTTGAATAAAGGTTTTGCGTCATTGCTAAGGCATACAAACCTAACGCCACCACACAGCGTCGGGGTCCCTGAACTAAAGATACTGAGCTCGAGTTGTGGTCGCATGTTCTCCTGTGTCCACGTGGGGTTTCTCTGGGTTTCTCCCACCTCCTAAACCATGCATGTAGCTGGTCTGGCTATGCTAAATTGCCCCGAGACAGAAATGAGTGTGTGAACGTGTGTTTACCGTGGGATCGGCTCTGGCCCGCTGCAACACTGACTGAAATGAAGCTGTGAGATGAAACTGAAGAGGACTGACTGAATACTTTCTAGGTCTTCTAAGTTATCACAGTGTACTCAGGCAATCTAACCTCTTATATTTACAGTGACCAACACAACTGGATTTCGAATGAGACTTTTCCCAAAATCACTCTCACGGAAGAACGTCATACTTACCGATGCAAAGCAAATGTTATATTTTACAGCGTGGCAATCTGAGACAACTCAGAAACACAACCTTACAGTATAATTCTACAGCACGGATGTTTGCAAGGTGACTTTTACAACATTACTAACAAGAATATCTGAGCATGCAGAAAGAAAAAAAGCCCAACATTTTACAAGTGTGCTCTGTGGAAGCATACTTCAAAACAGGCATTACCTAATTTCTACAGAGTGGGCCGACTTCAGCGCTAATGAAACAGCGTGACCCTGAGCGGTGCCAGACAGATGACGATGTGACAGACTGAAGGCAGGGGAAACACTGGGGATGAGTCGCTCTACCACCTGCCCCAGAAACATGACCATGCTACGCATCGCTGCCATTTCATTGTGATCTCTGTCCTTGAAGAGATGGACCTACACATTGTATTCTCAGAAGGCGAGTGTGAGTGATCGCATGTCACTGAGGGCGTGTTACACATCCAGCAGGATCGTACGTACTGCAACAACAGTTGCACAGCAGCAAATAAAAATTTGCCGGATTTTAAGGGAGTGGGAACCCGAAGACAAACAGCATCGCAAAGAAAAGGTAGAGAGAGAAAAGAAAAAAAAGAAAGAAATTAAAACTTTAGACATTTTTTAAAAAGCAATCTTTAAAGCTTCCTTTATTATATCCTTGAATATCAAACGCATCCATATCCTGATATTAATTCTATGCAAATGTACTGAAATATTACTATCATATACAGTATAAACAGAATACTATGAATATTATATTTTGGCACAAAGGCAATCCAGAGATGTGGCTCTAGGCTTTCAGGTTTCGCCGCTGATGTTTTTATTTTATTTTCCCCCATTGACGTTCGCAAAGCACTTTTATTTGACACTCCAATTGATTCAAATATTTCCTTGTGGCATGACCGACTACTAGCTCATGTTACACATTCCCAAATCTCACAACCGGACAAACTACCCACAAACATCGAACAAGGCCACGTTCTGGCCATCAGCAGGAATGATTCTCCCTAGCTGCATATTTTTTTTGGCTTGCATAAATGACTAACAATCTATACGAATCATTTGCCTGTCATCACACAACTCTCTTAATAACCTGTGGACAGAAGATAAAAACATGGACAGACTTGAATAATACTGTAGATATTATCAGCATAGAACAAGGCCTATGTCTACGTCACACGGAATCAAAGTATGTAAGTAAGTATTGCGTGTGCATAAGTCATATTTTGGAGGTAAATTAAGTTAGCTACCATTTTAGCCTGGTTTATTAGGTTTCCGGATAAACAAAACACAAGACTGGGTAAGTACACCTGCGCTTCCACTTGCCCTGTGGGCTAAATAATGAATTTCCAATCTAATAACACACACAACACAAAAAGGAGGCTCTGGGAATCAGCCTCGTGTCAATGGTGAGAGGTCGATTTTTGCACTCTGATCGCTGTTGCTAAATTTTTTTAGCCCATTAAAAGTGTGAGCGAGAGTGAACAAAATGACGGACAGGAGACTTGAGATGAGATCAACCCCACATAAATGATTCAGTTCAGCAGACTCGAATGTAATTTGCTCCTCCCTGGACTCGTGTCCACCGCTGACCCTGATAATTTAACCCAATAAAAGCAGAAAAAGTCTGTCTGAGGGCTGCGGGATCCGAGCGTCCCCGTAACGCCTCGACGCAAATCCGTGCAACGGCGAAAAGAAATGAAATGGAAATACATGCGTTATCCTTTGCAGTGCATACAGCGTGTCATTAACATCAAACACACTTAAAACTGTCACCACGTCTTCCTCGAATGGGAGGATATAAAAATACGAGACGAACTATATTAGCATCACAAATGCAAAACGACGCAATGTTTTCATCTAAATGGACCACGACAACAAGCTAACGGCGAAACAAAGGCTCTCACGTCTCACGATTTTATATACGAGGCGTGTCTAATTGTGCAGCAGCAGCACAAATAACCGCAAAACCAAAAAGAGCGTACTATACAAATCTCTCCTGCTTTCATTATCAGGGCTCGGTTACAAAAGTTCATTTAAAAGGAACAGCTGTGAATCACACAAAAGTGAGTCTGTAGCCAAGGTCTGCTGCTGGGAAAACTAAGATACCAATTATGGGCCCCCTTTTAATGATGTCATTTCCCTTCATTTGCCGGGCTCCTTCCAGTGAAAGGCTCATTTGATGGTGGTGCTATTCCAGAAAAGCCGGGTGAAACGCTCTTTTGCCCACACATGTTTCTGTTTTAGTCACATCCCATTGCGTGACTGCTTTTCTCCCTCGCTAGCAGAGACTCGGCTCGCACTCTAATAGAACAATAAAGTGATGTCTGTGCTGACATGCAGTTTATTTCTGAGAGAAGTTTGTTAGTGCAGGAGTACTGGTACATTATACAGCCAAATGTTTGTGGACACCTGACCTTCCCAGCCTGGTTTAGGGTGGTTCTTCCCCAAACTGTTGCCACAAGGTTGGAAGCACACGACTGTTTAGGACGTGTCCATATGTGTTACAGTTTCCCTTCACTGACATTAAGGAGTCCACAAAGTGAGCTCCGTGATGACTCCATGTTCTGCCGAGATTGGACTGGAAGAACGTCAGTGTCCTGCACAGAACCCACCAATGTTCTTGTGGCAAACTGAACATATACCCCCACAGTCATGCTACAACATCTAGTGCAAAGCCTTCCCAGAAGAGTGGGGCTTATTACTACAACAATCTTTTGGCCATATAGTGTAGGTGAATAAAGCACATATGTTAAAATAAAGAAAAAACCCTTAACAACAGCATGAAATCTGCTCACTCACTCACTCACCTTCTGCTGCTTAATCCTGTTCAGGGTCACAGAGGGGAAGCTGGAGCCAATCCCAGCTGACTTTGGATGGCGAGAGGCGGGGTACACCCTGGGCAGGTCGCCAATCCACCTCAGGGCCAACACACAGAGAGAGACAACCATTCACACTCACATTCACACCTACGGCCAATGTAGAGTTGCCAATTAGACTAATCCCCTCTGTGCATGTCTTTGGACTGTGGAAGGAAACCCACGTGGACACGGGGAGAACATGCAAACTCCACACAGAAAGGCACCCAGGTCGACCCCAGGACCTTGCTAACCACCACACCCCCACGCTGCCCACTTGAAATCTTGTTAGCACAAGTCCCCAGCTTATTTGTTCATGATTCATCAATATTAAAATCATTGAAAAAACTAAAGCTGTCCCCGTCGGTAATCGTCCACTGATAAGAGAATCATCGATATGACTTTGGGTTTAAAACGACCCTTGAGACATTGTCTGAGAAATAAACACACAAGCTATATCTAATAAACACAGACACATGGTTTGTAGAAGGCTTGAAGGCTCCGTGGTGTTGGGTGTAACATGACAGATGGAGAGAGGTCCTCAAAAACTGAACAACACCTTTGCTGTCTGATTAAGTGCTAGGAACAAACGACACGTTCCATGTGGTGCAGTGAGATGAACCGAACAACGGCGTGCGTGTCAATGTAAAAACACAGTTCAACGTTTCTGCTATGAGAAACAAAATCATGAGCAACGATCGAGAAGCTTCCAGTAACATGCAGAACCAGACCTGCATGTTAGTCCAGAAGTGTAATCGGGTTGTGTCAAAAGCAGACACATGACTAGATCAGAGCTCACAGGAACCATTACAGTGGACGAAACGGCTATTGATTTGAGCAGGCATGTGTCTGCTCCTTATCACATTGGAAAGTCTTCTCCGAGTTGACGAGAGCAAGAAGACTGCAGAGAACAGAAAACCTGGATGGCAGGAGAGCGCGCGAGAGAGAAAACAGGTTGGGATCGTCTCCAGAGCACGACTCCACACCATAGTTGGTGTATTGTGTAATCCACAGGAGAACGCTCAAGTTCAGTGTGTTTGCCCCACTCCCTCTGCTTTCTTCAAACGACAGGAAGGCTGTGACTGTAACCGGAGAAGGTTCTGCAACAGTAACAGCAGCAGGCTCTGAGACTTGGGCTGTGAACGTGACTGGAACAGGAGCAGGCTCTGTGATTTGGGCTGTGAGCATGACTGTGACAGGAGCTGGCTCTGTTACTCGAGCTGTGACAGGAACGGATTCTGTGACTGGAGCTGTGACAGGAGCAGGCTCTGGCTCTGTGAGCGTGACAGGAGCGGGCTCTGTGAGTGTCACTTCTACTAGAACAGGATCAGGTTCTGTGGCTTGAGCTGTAACCATCACTGGAACAGGAATTGGAACAGGCTAAGTGGCTTGAGCTGTGATTGGGGTTTTTTCTGTAGCAGGCTTTATGACGTCTGCCGTAGCAGG
>JAQMCW010000036.1:6695728-6708941 GCA_030068335.1 Chrysichthys cranchii | reverse complement strand
CGCCCCCCCCCCCCAATGTCGGGTGGAAAACTCAGAGAGCTCTTTCATTACTTGGTCAGAAATACTACAAAGAGAAAAGATAAATAGTACACAGAAATGTTGCCCAAGCACAGAGAACGCAGGACACAAATCCCATCGAGATAAATCCCAGCAAAACAAACAGTAAAAAATACAGCTTGCTAGCACTGAATTTGTGGCAACGGACTGACATCCGACTTGTACGCGGCACTCACGGCTATCGGTCGGAAAAAGATTTCAACATGAGCAACCCTAAATGAGATTTATATCATTTACATAATTTTTAATTGCATTTTATATGTATTAGCCGACATTTGTTTTCTTTTTTGTTTGTCCAAAATATCTACAACACCTAACATTTCTGCAGAGCTCCAGCTCAGTGCTTTGGCTCAGTTAGTGCCTTGAGGGTCAGTTTATCACCTCACCTGAAAAAAAACCAAAACAAAACCAAAAAACCCTGTCAGCTGCATCCCAAAACAGATACCATGTTCGGTTCACACCCTGCACTTGAAACGCTTTCTCACTGCACTCAAACCTCATTAGCGCTCGCCTGGAACCGGACTGGGCCGACCTCGCTGGAACACAGTCTCGGTCTTTGAGACTTCCAGGAAAAACTCCCCGAGAAGACACGAGAAAGAAATCTTGAGAGGACTCCAAAGGGAACTTGTCCTCTTCTACGCGACGCTGGATAAATGATTACTCTTCTACATGATCGATTATTTTATTCAAGAAAGTCAAACAGTACCAAGTGCGTCGAAAACATGTTCACGATGAGTCGGCTGTGAATAAGAGTCCTGGGAGGAGCACAAGACAGTCTTTATGATCGCAGCGGCGGTTCTTAAGGTACAAGTCTGCAGCCCATGTGAGATTATCCGCTGAAGAAAGAGGATAACAGATACTATACATTTTATTAAGGCACTTTACACAGCCTAATATTTAACAGCTTGATTTGGCTCACAGAAAATGCATTGCATTTAAATGCTTAAACTTTTGTGCTACATAAAGTTTGACTTGTGTAAATAATTCTTTTTCCCAGTATTACAGTGTGATATTGATGTAGTTTAGGTGGCAACCAGATCCATGTTTCAAACAAAGGCAACAAGTGATGACTGATAAGTCAGTGTATGGATTTCTCTTATTTGTCTGAGCACGGTGTTATCTCTGCGACCCAGGCCTCGGCTCACATCGCTCTGCTTTCACCACGTTTGATTACACGGTAAAAGCGCTATTCTTATCCTGGAGGGCTGCTAGTCTCTTTTACTCTACAGAACAAATAGAAAGGAAACACAGTTCTTCAGTCAGGAGTCACAGATAAAAACTTGATGTCAGCGCAAGCGACACGTGCTGCATCAGGTCCAAATTTAGACTCTAGCAGGCACACGGTTTATCTGATTTCACAAAGGACACAGCCAAGATTTACAAAGACTATGCTAAAATGAGCTGTAAACCCCCCCAAAAAACCCAAGATTAAATATTAGAGAGATCAAACCAAACAAGGAACAAACAGCGGTCTTAATTAGGCTCTTTTCCTTTTCATATTGCAAGCAGGACCCAAAAAAAAAACAAAAAACACTTTTGCAAGAGTTTGTAATTTGGACGTTCAGCATACGGGGATTTCATCACGTAAAAGTCAGTGTGCTCATTATTAATCTGGTTAATTTGATGGACCTTATGAAACTTTTCAAAATGTGAAGAATGGCCCATGTACGTATCGGCTGTGGAAATCTACCTCGTTAATAAAGATTTTTCCATGGAAAACCCGAGAGTTGGAATTACTTGCAGATGTCCAAATTACTACTTGTATTTGGCAAGTTTCAGTGAGCGTTAAACATTTTCTCAGTGGTAGCGCTACAAAACAATTAATATCCATTCAGTCAGGGAGAACAATCAGATTTGGTTTACCAGAGTTATTAATATCCTCGTTAAACCTTTTGGAGAAAATTGTAAGGGGAGCATTATTACATGTCCATTTATTTAGCTGAGAGATGGTTTTATTCGAAGTGACATACTGTTGGGACATAACACCAGCTGAGCTACACAAGTGGGTTCAAGGTTTTGCGTAAGGGTTTTACACAGGCTCTCTTGGAGCCCTTGGATTAAAAACCTTTAAAAAAAAATCCCACATCTTTAATAACTTGCATATTAAAACAACAGGCTGTCACTGTGTCTCCAATCTTCGGTATTACATTTATTTAATAAACCTATCTTGTTTAAACAGTGATGGTAGCTTTTTAATGCCATCCTAAATCGGAGATAGTATGGAATAGAGCCCTCCAGCCGCTTAAAATATGACTCGGACAACGAATAACGCTCAACATGGCAGTGGTATTACGTCCTGTCCCTTAGTTAAAAGCTTTGCTAGTCAAGATGTCTCCAGAAAATGCCTGCCCCAACAGCTTCCCCACTTAATTTAGTATATCTAATACCATGTTGCTGTCTTAAAGGTTTACAATGTAGGATTCAACCACCTGAAAGCCCCTCCCTTACCCCTCCCTCTCCGAGCATGTATAAGAATGTATTAGACGTCAATAAGTACGATCCTCCTTTTTTTTTTTTTTTCCTTCAAAATTTGGGTTCTCAAACTTGTAAGCCAGCACCAGCAAACACTGATTCTTCTTATTTCTTTTTTTCTTGTCTTCCTTTCTTCTTCTTTGTCCTCTTTCCGGATTCACGCTGCGACTTATAAAAACGGGAAATGCAGAAGGTGCTCTCTAGAGGTTCGTCCGTTGTGGGTTACTGTAATGGCGACGACAACATGGCAACTCTGTAGAGGTGGACCAGCACGCTCTATGTATGTAGATATAAAGGGCTCGTTTGGATCTTATGAAAAAATTTATAGTTACAGATAATTATACACCAATGACAACAAACTTTTGAATATTATATTCCATTTTTGCTAATGATTCCCACATACTGGACCTTTAATATAGTACCAACTTTCCTGATCGTGCATAACTGTCCCTGCCAGTGCTATTTAGCCAACTGGGGGCAGTAAGCCACCTCACTAAAATTCATTGGATACCTGAAAAAAACCTCTACATCTCCTCCTGGTTCAACCACTAGCCTATCTGCTATTAAATGCACAATTTAACTGAGCTAACAATTCAAATTCAATTACTGCTAATATCGCATTCGAATAATGAAAATACTGCAAGTTAACCCCAGAGTTGCTAAGCACATCACCAGTATAAACCTAGTATAAACCTAGACTTTTTAGAAGTGACTTTTGGAGGCAGCCATTTTGTCAGCAAAGGGCACGTGATCATCTGCCTTCCGGCACAATGCGATAGCCTCGCGCCCTCACTGACCTGCACTCTTGACTTAAGTTCATTCATTCTCCAAAGACCAATGCTTGAAAAAGCAACTTCTCCTCGGCAAGAAAATGCCTTCAGTGGCAAATGTGGCCCCATTCCAACAGCCTTTCTGTCCTTCAATGGCATTTTGTTTGCTTGTGTGGCATTGCAGCTCTGCATTTTGATGGGCCTGGCATACTGATCTGTCCCCAGTGCAGAATCCAATGAATAATGAATACTCTCACTGTCACTCCGAAGCAGATCAGGTTTCACTTTAAACGAGACAACACGTGTAATTAGACAGTAAGAGCCAGCTCAGCTCTGAAGCCATGCATTTGTGGTGCTATCCAGAAGTTAGAAACTAAGGCTGCTTTCATATATGAATGTATTGTTTAATCCGTATGAACCGAACCGTGGTGGGTTTTCCTCTTTGGTTGCTGTTTGTTCCAGCACTTGAGGACAAAACGTTCGCACTCGCGTTTGCACCAAAACAACCAGTCCGAGATGGTCCGAATCATGAACTCTTGCACAATTCGACAACAGTCTCTGAATTAACCCCAGTGCAGGCCGTGATCCAAACATGCTGTGTATTTTGGGTTGTGTGCAGCCAGGGCTTACATTTGTGACTAAAAATAAATGTGAGCGAACTGTAAAATGTATTTACGGGCACATCTGTGATTAAAAGGTATTACGGATTTCGACCCAAGCGGCATCAATGTTTTTTCTCTCAATAAAAAGGCTTATAGCACAACAATGACAATGACAGTCACTGCGCTGAACACCGATGGTTGTTCTTCAAAAAAAAAAAAAGTGGCTTTTTTTTGTGTATTTTTTAAAATATGTGAGCCACTCGTCACCGCAACAGGCCCTCCCTACAAAAACGGAAATAAATAAATGTCTAGAATGAACACACAGTGAGCTAGGTAGCTAAAGTCAGCTAGAAACTTACACAAACTACAAAGCCTATTAATCATGATTTCAAATGACCAAGCGCATCAGAAACTGAAGCTTTGAAAGTTTCATCTAAAAGAATCACCGCCGAGGAGGAGATGGAGGAGGACGCCGTCGACGGTGACGGCAGTTCATCCCCTACCGCTGGAAGGAAATACAGTTTTAACCCGCAGTGGCAGGAAACAGTGCCATGGCTCATTTCTGAGGACTTAAAGCACTGCAAGTAATGCGAAAGCAGGATACAGGAGGTGGTGCACTGTGATGTAGTGATCAGCACTGTCGCCTCACAGCAAGAAGGTCCTGAGTTCGAGCTCCGGGGTCGACCTGTGTGCCTTTCTCTGCGGAGTTTGCATGTTCTCCCCGTGTCTACGTGGGTTTCCTCCGGGTTCTCTGGTTTCCTCCCACAATCCAAAGACATGCACAGATGTGATTAGACTAATTGGATACTCTAAATTGCCCGTAGGTGTGAATGTTAGTGGGAATGGTTGTCTGTCTCTGTCTGTTGGCCCTGAGGTGGACTGGCGACCTACCCAGTGTGTACCCCCACCTCTCGCCTGAAGTCAGCTGGGATTGGATCCAGCTTCCCCCCTGCGACCCTGAACAGGATTAAACGGCAGAAGACGAGTGAGTGAGTGAGTGAGTAAATAAATGCAGCTTGAAACAGACATAATTACAAACCTAGAGGTCTTTTTTGTATTGAAATGAAATAATTTGTCCTTGTTCATGTCTCCTCGTAACTAAACAAATTCTCATTGCGCCCCTAAAGTTCTTTATGTGTCTCTACATTTTTCACTCATTCGTTTATTTAAAAAGCAAGCGTTGAGCCCTGGCAGCATTTTTTTTTGGTCATTGTGAGCTGCTAAACTGAGCCACGTGTTCTGGATATTTAGACAGACAAACAAAAAGAGAAAATAAACTTGTTCTCCGTGCTTGGGTGATTTTTGTGATTTCTTCTTTCACGCACTTGGCAAGTATGTGTTTACCTTCATCATTTCTGACCAGTGAATTTGCTTTTTGATTTGAAACACACAGTGTTGCTCTGATTCACACTTGGCAAACGGACTAACGGGCACTTTTAGAGGGGAAAAAAAGGGAGACGTTGCTCTAGATTTCTGAGTGAAATACACAGTGTTCTCCTGTGAACCTACATGAAACTCCATCACTCATCTGTTATGAACACACACACGAACTATGTTTTATAAGAATGCATCCTGTCTCCGTCAGTCCCAGGGGAAGTGAGGTGACTTCTGGAGCCCGGCTCCACCACTTGTATGTGCAGGACTCTGTGAAATGATCCACACTATTGCTGTGACCCAAAGAGAAACCTTCAGCCGAGCAGGGCACTCTGACCTCTCTGAGCGCTAATCACAAGAGTAACCGTCTATTTCTTTCTTTGTTTTCACCAAGAACACAACCGTCTTACTTTAATTAGCAGACAAACAAAGACGACTTATACGTGAAGTCTAATTATACGCGTGCTTGCTTTAGTTTTGATCGTGAAGCGTAACAATCACTGCTAACACATTTTAATGCAATCTCTGTTACACACCGAACACAACACGAGACAGATGGTTTATATGGCAGTTAATGAGCTCTGATGGGAGCTGAAACCATCAGTGAATGTCACTGTGAAGTGAAACGAGTTCATGATAAGACGTGGCATGTCGCTAAGTTGTGAAGTAACGCTGTAGCGCTTTATTCGTTTTAGATCAATGAAAAACACTCCAAGTCGCACATCGCTGATATTGAGCTGCTGTGAATGATCAAGGAAATCCTGGAATAGTAATTCACGGTCAGAGCTGTTGGACTTGTTCACTCGTCATTCACGCTTGCCAGCTCTTGCGTGAAAGGAGTACACATACCCGCTCCCAAATTTCTAGCATGACTTAACACGGAGCTGCACATGTCATAACAAAGGCTATGAGGCCCTGTCCTTGCACTAGCTAACATTAGCCAGCTAGCTCGCGACCACACAGAGCAATTCCCAAATGCAGAAATCTCACCCAACACAGCAGCGAGCTTTCCAACCGGTGTTGGTGTGCTGGCTAAAACAGCAGCTCGTGTTAAAGGACAGATGTGGCCCTCGTTCACCTGATACTTAGTAACTGACAGTCGCTTTGCTTTAATGTACACAACCAAGGATTTGTAAAACTGAGGAGATGACAATAAGAGATGAACGTAATGATCACCTCTGGATTGCTTCAAAACATATGCTACTCTAGTAAATATGTACGTTAGTAAATATATGTTGGAATCATTGCTACTTAGGCATCCAATTTACTCTTAGAATATGCTTTTGGATGCAATTTCTTCTTCATTCTAGTGTTAGTCCCGCGCCATGTGGGGTCCACTGTCTTCACAAGCCCACTCGGCATTGTATCATCTGATGCGACCATGGAATACCCCAACTGACGTGTCGCTTCATCTGTCGTTGGGATACTCACACACCTATGGGCAATTTAGGGGAGCCAATCCACCTAATGTGCATGTCTTTGGACTGTGGGAGGAAACCGACGCAGACACGGGGAGAACGTGCAAACTCCACACAGAAAGGCAACCGTTGAACCTGGGACTCGAACCCAGGACCTTCTTGCTGTCAGGCAACAGTGCTAACCACATAGAGCAAACAGCGCACTGAAGTTCTTCCACTCCAACCCTGGCAAACCACAGAGTCATCATGGAGCTCGCTTTGTGTACAAGGACACTGTCATGTAGTTACATGAGCATGGACTGGGACTTTAGGACGTGTTTGAATTATTGTGTACGTAATAATAAGTGACAGAGGGCTCACAGGTCATGGCGCTTCAAGTTTTCTTCTGAATCTACACTGCTGCCTATGCGTGTCATGGTTTAGACATGGCTTATGTCATCCAGGGTTGGTACTTATTACTCATTCTGGTGGTATTTCCCAGCTGGGACGTTTTAAAATCTGTAAGTAGAGAAATGTTTCCATTGCTAGCTCTACTAGTGGAGAACGATGGTTTAAATGCTTCTCTCTGTGGGGTGCTTAACACCAAATATTAAAGCAAGCATCAAAAAGAGTCTTAGTAAAGTGTCACACCATATCGGATCACCAGAAGAGTTTCGATGCACTTCATGGTCGATTCTACAAGTTTCAGGAACCATCCTGGAGTGAAGAAGACCATTTTTCCAAAACATCTTCTCTCAGCTGGTGTTACATTGATGGTGCCGAAGAACTAAGGTCTAACACCGTCGAACACTCCAAAATCTCCCATACTCCCGTTCAACTGGGATCAGATTCAGTGAGTTCACATTCAGTGAGTTCTCGCGGAATGGGGCGGAGTCATTCTGGGAGCGCCCACTCCCACCAGGATAGAAAATGGATAGGATCATAGGATACAGGTGATCAGGCAGACAGAAGAACCCTGTACTGATTTGCAAGCTGAGGAAACAAGTGAGCCTGAACCATGCAGGCAAAATTAAATGCCCCCCTACAGCACAACAAGGTCACTGAGTTTTCCTTTAATAACCTGTCGTGTAGTCCAAAGTCTGGATGGAAATCTAAAAATAAATCCAAACTTTTCCAAAAGTAGTTCAACTGCTACCTTTGTATGCAACAGCTGCATTTTTCAGCCTTTTCAAGCTCAGACACGATAGAATTAGGCCACATTTGAAGTTGATAAATTGAATGGTATATAAAGCGCACAGAGCGCTAACACTGATCCTATCTGTGCATCACACATTTCAGAAGAGCTTCACATCAAAAGTTGAACCCCTGTAGCATTCCATGTTTTTTGGAGGGGTTTCTGCACCAGATACTGTATAACCATTCAATCACCAATCAGGGGACGCCTCAGGGTCAATTATTTTCTTGGCTCTTGACATATTCGGTAGTAAGAACATATCTCTGTGTGGAAACGACTGAACATTTTTCCATTATAGATCTGTTTTGTTAAACAGCGCATACTCCTTAGACGGATCATAAACAAATGAAGGCGAAGGTCGAACCACCTCCGCATCTCGATGAAGCAGCATGTCGAGAAAACACACTCTGCAAATTCTGGTTCAACACCAGCTATGTTTAAAATAGCAGTAGTTTAGATCATGAGCTCAAATCTCAGGAATGCCAGGCACCGTCCAGGCCTTAAGCAAGCCTCATAACCTTCAACTGTTCCTAAAGCTTATCGTAAATCATAAGGCACTAATACATGTATTTACACCACACGCCTCTGAGTCTCCATTCTGATTGGGGAGAAAGTTTCGTTTTAGCTTTTACAACAGCAGCTCTGACAGCACGTTCACAGGTTTATATTTGCACGCTCGTTCTAATACGTCATTGTTTACATATTTACGTCATAGTGTCAACCGACACAGCCACTTTGCATGACGCCGGCTTCACATAACCGAATTTAATAAATGAAACTGGGTGGATGGCGTTTTCTGTGAGGAGATGTTTATTCACATTCTTGGAAGGGGTCTTCAGGGTTGGCACGTTGCAACAGATGTACACGTGTAAAGCTGTAACTTTGCTTTCTGATGTTTTCGCAACTTGACGAGCTGAATTTTTTCGTCTTATTAGCTTTTTAGGTATTTACACATGCAGCATGATTTGTCCTTGCGATGAAACAAACACGTTCACATCAACAACTGATGTTCATGTGTGAAAAAGCGCGTTAAACTGCTCAGGGCGTAGGTTGATGCCGGAAACCTCATCATGCCGGCACCGGCATGGCGGAGTCTCTCATTCATTAAAGCAGATGTAAAGCACTAGATACACTAAGCATAATTAGATCAGATGGATTCCCACTTTAAACCTCCGACACAGAGACAGCAGCCTTGGAATTCACCTTGTTGTTGCGGTGAACCGCTAATATGCCTGAATCAAAACCCTTGTCCTTCACATATTCCTCAGCCCTCTCCTTTTAGTCATTTAGTCCTCGGTTACAAAGTTTTCGCTACAAACCCTAGCATAACGGCTAACTGGAGGATTCTTTTGCTTCAGTGCACCAAGCCAATGCAGAAGAACTGCTTGATGCTTAAGAGGCAACATATGCAAGCGGACAGTTTTTCTTTAGTTTCAACTCTATAAAACTCATTGTTGCATTCAGGGGTAATACAAAAGTGACCCCCTTGCATCATTTGTAGTGTGGCTGTCCTTATTTTCCATTGTGTCAGTAATTACCAGTGCTGTCACGAATAAGCTAATAATTTAGATGCCTTATTCTTTTAAACACAGCTGCACTGACAGTGTTAAACTGTGTCGGATGTTTAAAGTGAGGATCCATCGTATAAAATTATGCTAAGTGTACCTAGTGCTTCATGTCTGCTTTAAGACAAAACAGTGTCTCTTGCTCCTTTTGTTTTTTAAAACCCCATGCTGTTTAACAAGGATAACAAATAGGATAAAGATAACGACCTTAAAGTCTGGAGCTCCGCAGTGAAGAGGGTTGGTGTACAGGACTGCAGATGAGGCTGAAGACGGATAAAGTTTATAGACCGTGATACAGTTTCAACTATCGAAACTGAGCGTCATCGCCTACTTCTCAGGATGGGCTCTACCAAAAGTTTCCTTTTTCCCCTCTTGTTTGTAAAGCCATAAGCCCCAGCTCATCATCACCCCGCTTTATCGTCACGTAGTTATTATTGTAGACTGCTCTGAATGAGAATATCATTTTTTTTTGCATCGGACTTTTACATCGTTTGTTCGTGTCGGCCTGTATGACATACGTAAATACCTTAAGAGACAGGTGAGGCTGGTGAGGGAATGACTGCTTAGGGTGTAACTGTTATAACTCCAGTGATCACAAGAACTAGCTTGTTTCATAGACATTCTACGATGAATGGATACAATGTCATTCTTATATTAAACACTCACTCACCCGTCTTCTGCCACTTAATCCTGTTCAGGGTCGTGGAGGGAAGCTGGAGCCAATCCCAGCTGACTTTGGGTGAGAGGCAGGGTACACCGTGGGCTGGTTGCTAATCCAACACAGGGCGACACACAGAGATAGACAACCATTCACACTCACATTCACATCTACAGCCAATTTAGAGTAGCCAATTAGCCTAATTCCCTCTGTGCAGGTCATAATGACTATGGGAGGAAATTGGAGTACCCAGAGGAAACCCACACAGACATGGGGAGAACATGCAAACTCCACCCCGGGGATCGAACCCAGGACCTTCTTGCTGTGAAGCGACAGTGTTAACCACCACACCACCGTGCCGTCCCTTATATAAAACAGAATAAAATATTGTTAATGAGGTATAAGAGGAGTAAACTACTTCAGGGGCTGTGTTACCTCACCTGGTCATTGATCGGTTTTCTTTGACACCATGCCCTGTTGAGTTTTATTCCCACTTTTATAAACTACGCTCCTAAATCAGGTCAGGAAAAGTTTCAATTAGTCAACTCGTTTCATCAGCTCCTTCTTCCGTGCTCCTGAATATAGTTTGTACCTGTGTTTAGTATTTGCACATTTCAATCTTGCCTCTGCAAAATCCTGCACTCTCATTATGACCTGCTTTGCCTTGTTTTAATTTCCTCATTTCAATTTTAATTTCCTTGTTTCAATTTTATAGTCTTGACCTCGTTCGCCTGTGTTTTGACCTTGGATGAAGGATTCGCCATCGCATCACGGCTCGAGCCGCGGCTGGGGATTCTGACAGTGAGATCTTGTGATGGGTCTGCCTGACCCGTAAGACACTTCAGCCTAAAGATCTGTCAAAAGCCTAGACGCAGGATCTGCCAACTAGCGCATGAGATGACAACCATTCCAACCTGTTAAGGCAGGAGGAGTGCTGTAGAGTAGACAGCAACAGCAACGGATCAGCCAACACAGCGCACGCCACAAGCAGAACGACTTCTTTAAAGCGCGGCCAATAACAAATTCATCCATAAAAGTTCAGTCAGTCACTTAATAAAAGAACAGAGAGGCAAGCATATGGCTTCGAATCGGACATGCTTTGAAAGTGAGAGCAGATGGCTCGTCTTATCCTGCCAAACTCTTCTCAACTTAATAAAACATCACTATCACCACTTAATATCATTTAATCTTGTCAAACAGACGACAACAATAACAAAAAAACAAACAAACCCAAAACGCTTATGTGAGATAAAATAGAAGTCTTCAGAAGTTGTTTTGAAGCACTCGAACGTTCACATGGGAAAAAAGCTTAGATTAAAATAATTAGGAGGCTTTACAGAGCTTATAAGGGTGTAAAGTTATCCTAAACAATTGTAATGTAACACACAGCCTTTAATGTGCAGGAAAGAGCGTTAAGAATCTGTAAGTTCACCTTGAAGAGTCTACTGTGACCTAAAAACCATTCCCACCGGGAAAGCAACAAAAGAACTGCACTTAGATGGTACTTAGGCACAGCTCCTAATACTCCTCATGAGATTATTAATATTAATGACACCTCCTAACCTCTCAGCAGCGAGCATGCCCGGTGTTGTCCATAGACAAAGCCTCTGTAAAAGACCAATCACCAGTACCTCAAGCTTAAAGGAAAAATCCACCCTGAACGACTTCTGATATTAATCTGTACCATTACCATGTGAGGTTAATTACATCCAAGATTTATTGTTTAATGTGGTCGCTACTGCAGATCGTGGCTCACCGGGAGGATTTAAGCCTAAGGCTGATGATACACAGGGCAACTTATTAGGGCAACTTATTAGGGCAACAAAGAATGGGCAACAACCAATCAAATAAGAGCAAATCTATCACCAAGGAGACAGACACTGCTAAGATGGATGCTGAAACATTTGCTGTCGTCGCTGTTGTCTTGGCTTCAGCATTTATTTCGATCATAGCTACTTGCCCTGAGTTGACTCAAAATAGCTAAACAGCTAGTTAGCTAGCATCACACAATCCTATTCAACCTCTACGGAAAAGTGGCTTAGCTTACGACGGTTTACACTTAGCTGGGAAAAAAAAATCGATGTCTTAATTTCGACCTGAACCCATAAGTCTAGATGTCTGTTGTTTATTAAGGATTTGGTGAGGTAGATTTCCCATTTTAGGATTTAAAAATTACAATTTGCCAGTGTAAAAAGATATCAGAAGTCTCTCCGTTTCTTCATTCCACTGACACTGAGACGCCACCATGAGTGTTTGAAATTTCTGATCCGAAGGTCATGCGAATTGCTACCAGCTCTCAAAAAGTTGCTGGAGACGAACAGAAACGTTCAGAGAGAAATGTAGTTGCCGAATCGCAATGTGAAAGTATCCAGTCACAATTGCCCGGCAACACTGCCCAAAGAGTTACTCTGTGTATCATTACTTTAAGCTCTACCTAAAGAGCGCAATGCAGCAACACGTTAGTCCTTTGGTCCGTCCAGGATCTCGGACCTTCTCGTCTGTACATTCTGCTCAAACACATTCAGTGTCAAAGGTTCAACTTCCATGCTAATACCACTGTTATTACCACTGCGCTTGTCATCTCAGACATGGCTACATACGCAAGCTGAGACTCTGCTGTAACTCAGCACAACTTCTTTGGCCCGTGAGTCCAGCATTTTTGCTGTCTTGTTGTTTTCATTAAATCATGCTGCATGTGTAAGATTTTTACAGAAGACCCTGCTCTGGCACCATGGGGTCTATGTGACCCCAGCCCTCTTTGGGCCATGTTTTTTTTGGAAACTATCAAGATTAGTGACCTTGCCTACCACGTATTTTCTCGTGAGGCCGTCCTAAGTATGCGACACATGTTTGATAGTTTCAAAGTCTTTCCACTTATTTTTTATTTAGGTTTATTATCGCTTCGCCATAGTACCTAAATGCGAAAATAAACTAAATGAAAAATAAGCAGAAATATGGGTATGTGTGGTCACAGAAGCCAAAAACTGTCAGAAGAACCCCGACGCGAAATATTGTCAGACAGAATATTGCCAGGGCTGAAAGGAAAGGGTGTCAAGCAGACACACCCTTGAAAGCATTTGATTTATTTTTCGATGATGCCATGATAACAGAGATTGTGACATG
>JAQMCW010000036.1:6671499-6688586 GCA_030068335.1 Chrysichthys cranchii | reverse complement strand
ACACACACACACACACACACACACACACACACACACACACACACACACACACACACACACACTTTCCCCACACATAAAGAGTAAAGAGTTCTAACTCAGGGAAAAGAAGCTGCAGCAAAGAAATCGCAGGAAGAAGCTCGGAAAAAACGGTAAATAACGCATTCCTCATAGTTCAGGCCGAGAAAGCTCGAGAGAGAGAGAGAGAGAGAGAGAGAGAGAGAGAGAGAGATATCTATGAGATGCTTAGTCTCACATTGTACATTCATTTTGTGCTAGCGACCATTACTGCTCTCTCATTCAGGTCACTACGGAGTACTGCTTTAGGTGTATTTGTTAACTGATTCACATGTTCATCACATGAGTGAAGCTGAAGAACTCATAACGAAGACGGATAAGGTGAAAAAAAGTGGCCTTATTTTCGGATAGAAATCAAACATACGGTCGAAATGATTTGTACAATGCGATCCAAACAAAAGCACTGAGCAGCCTGGATGGCATGGCATGCACAGCAGCTTAATGGGGATTCTGCATGAATTCTGAATCCCTATTTGATCCTATATGCTGTGGTCTTAAATATTTCTCATCTCGATCTCATTTTTCTTTCTCTGTTAGTCATCTGAGTTACTTCGATGGATAATTCTGTGCATCATCAACACACTGAATTTCTTTGGTGATAAGAACTACAAGTGTGAAATGACAACGAGTTCCCGTGTAATCAGACAGACCAGTCTAGGTGAGGTAAGACAGGACACGGAGACAACAGACAGCGCAGTGAGACAGGACAACACTTTCTAATACGGAATGTTAGATGTATTTCTATGGACACAGGAACCTCTCCGTCTCAGTGTACCGGGGCCGGCGAGCTTGTACGGGGCCTACACAAGCTGAATACAACTGAATACACTAGACATCCTGACATCCTACATCATTCAGATCCAAATGAACAAAATTCTCATTAAAAAAAACAAAAACAAAAACAAAAAACTATCAACTATGCTCATGAATTAAATATGTCTGGGTAGAAGGTATCGCAATCGAAATCAACACTTTTGATTACTAGACGTCCCTAAGAATACTTATTACGCATTATTACGACACATCGGCCATCAGACACAAATAAAAATGAGCCTAATGATGATTTAAAAAAAACAAAAACAAGACCTTGGCGCTTATTCTAAGCATATCTCTAACTGGCAATATATTTGTAGCGTAGCACGATGATGAAACCAAACGCAAAAAATGAAACGCAGGTACTATGGCGTGACATGAGAGGGGAGAACCAGATGCAGTCGGAAAATCACATGCATGTGCCCTCATCAGGTCAAATCACTTAATCGTTGGCTGAGACACGAGCCGACGTTAACTCGAGCAGCAAAGAAATCCAAAACAAATAAAAAATAAACAAGACAAACCAGACAAAACAAAAAAGCAAGACGTTGGCCCACGATTTCTTCCCCGTGTCAGCTATCCCCTTCCCTCAAAGGGAGATCTAGTACAAGTTCTTTCTTTAATTAAGACAAAGAGGAACAACAAATTTCTGCAACTCTTTCAGGTGAACAACCCCTCCCGCGACTGGCTTTGCTTCACGCTGAGAACCGCAGCCTTCAAAGTGCACAAAACCCAGCACGGATCTTCGCAACAACCCTTCAGATCAGAAGCTAGTGTGTTTTCATGCAGTGCCTCAAGTAGCGCAGATTCCTCCAGGTCCTAACCGACATGCTCAGAGCCAACATGCTTTTCTCATTAAGATGTGGAATTTAGTCTCCCTCTGTCCTCCCTCCAATTCCCATCCGAAATCCACCCAGTGCCATCTTTTAGCACCTTAACCGGTCCTGTCCCTACCTCGACCCGCTCGCTCACCCTCACAGGTTTACTGTTTCAACATCGTTTCTGCACCAGGCTCACCGGGGCCGTTCAATGCTCATCGCTCTGCAAACACTCCTGCTCGTCTGACCTTCCTGCAGAAAGCCCTCTCTCTCTCTCTCTCTCTCTCTCTCTCTCGCTCTCTCCCCCTCTCTTTCTGATGTGCTGCAACTGGACATCATTAGCAGACAATATACTCTGACCTTTAACCTCAGCTTTATGACGATTAATAAAACGTATTAACGCAGGCTGTTTTTTTCTTCTTTTTTTAAACGAGTCACACGTAGTGCTTCGGTTCCATCGAGTCACGTCGATCTGCTGTCAGAACAAAACAAACACAAAGCTCAGTGCCACTGAATAGGTTCCTAAGACACACAGCTACGCTATACAATAAACATACTATACATAATATAGTAACAAAACGTTACTGCTCTTTACCGAATGACGACTTTGGTTCATTACTCCAAGGAAGTATCTTGGTCTAGATGTTAAAGAAGCTCATGCATGCTAAACAAGAAGCACTGTTTGTACGCGATGGTGTCATGTATCATAACCTAGCTAATTACATTTAGGACTATGCTTACACCTGGACGTTAAGAACAAAACATCTCAGACAAAGATGTCCAACCAAGAAGCCAACGCTCCAACTAGTTTCTGTTGGTTCTAAAAGGTTTTCCAGCCAAGTAAACTGTTGTAATATGTGTAAGGCACTACGAGGGAACGACGATAAACCTAAGACTGTGGAGGAATATATCGCACAAAGGTGCAGAGGAAGGTGTACCACGCACATGGCCAACAGCAGCACACACGTGCACAGACTATTATGTTATACATGCTTATGTTATTACGACAACGTTGTGCAATCACATTGAAAGAGGAGGAACGAAAACAAATTTCTATTGGCATCAGAAAGCTTCTTCATAAAATAAGCGGGTGAGGTTTGCTACATTCTAAAAAGTTGTTGGTGGTGGGGGGAGTGGGGGAGGGGGCGGCAAGGGGGTCTAGCGAAATGTCCTACTGTATGACAAAACTTATTTTCTTTTCTAAATGTGAAACAGAGAGAAAAAAATCTATAAATACACTAGAAAGTCTTTTGTCTTTTTTTTTTTTCCTCAGATTTCCAGAAGGTTCCTCCAGCTGTTGTTAGGAGAGGATGGTGGGGTACGTGCAGCACCCGTCACCGTAAGTGATTCGGAAATGTTTAAGACAGTTCAAGGCCATCGTTATTTTTTTTTCTTTGTAGAGCAGCAGATATCCGTATTTCACCTTTTATAGAACGTTCTCATCCACCACGTGACCTCAGCTCAACAGGCAGTGAAAGGAAAACAAAAAGGAACCAAAATCAGAACAAACGAGCTAATTAAACTCCCAGTCTCTCCCAAAATGCCAGCAGGCGTGACCGTGCTGTAAAAGAAATGAAACGCAAAAATATATGATTTCCATATTGAGAATAATGAAAGAAACAGGACTGGCCCTTTTTAAAAAAAAAAAAAAAAAAAAAAAAAGAAAGAAAGAAAGAAAAAAGGAAAAACAGAAAACCAATCATATGCGAAGAAAACTCCTCCTTTCCCTCCCATAGTACTCTTTCTTTCTCCATCAGCGTCTTCATTGTCTTCAAGTTTAAGCGTGACGGGGACAGGGAAAGGCTTTCAGGCCGCTAAGCTTGGGCGCGTCTCACTCTCTGTGACTCTGTCTTTTAGTGGGGAGAGGACGGGAAGCAGCGTCGGACTCGGCTCCAGTGTTTTCGGGTCTAGAGATACGGGTATTGGTTCATCTTGGTGGGGCTCAAGGGATATCCAGTGTAGACAGTGGAGGCAGGCGAAGCGCTGATGTAGGTTTGGTGGGCAAACTGGGGCTGATACTGGCCGTGGTGCAGTGTGGGCGACGGCAGCACGCGGTGACCCATGCTCACGGGTACCTGGTGCACGATGCTTGGTGGATAGCCGGCGTGCTGCACTGCATGGTGTGCTGAACCCTGCGATGCCACCAGATGTGCCACAGTGCCAGTGGATCCCAGGGCAGTGGGGGTGGTGTACGTGTAAAGGTGGGGTTGGCCAGATAAGTGAGTGGCAGCTAGATGGGGGTGCACATTGGCGCTGTGGGAGGGACTGTTGTGATGAAAGGAATAAGGAGCTTGGGCAGCCATTGTGGGCGTGATATAGGCTTGCTGTCTCCGGTGCCCTCCATTTCTCTCCACCGCCATGTGCTGCTGAGCCTGCAAAAGAGGATGTAGCGTTACTCATCTTGGTTTGCTCCCATCACGCTATTTGCACCAGGGGTCGTGTGTTGTTTGTGACTTGACGCATTTTCAACACTGCGTGCATGCTATAGCGCTAAAAATCCACCTGAAACGACTAACAAACCAGTAAGCGTAACCATAAAGACGTAAACGTCACACCTGGCTGAGATTGAGCGGCTGCTGCTGGAAAGGGTGTGGCCCAGAACGGTGCTGCCGATATGCTCCGCCTCCGGGAACACCCCCCGATGAGTGATTGTTGGCTGACAGGCCTCCATTGGAGGATTTAAACTTGTAGGCAGGATTCTGATGGTTCATTGGATCTGAAGTGATCAAAAATACATTTTGAATGTCAGCGATTTGTAGTATTATGAAAAATGATATGAATACAGGAAATAGACAACTATCAGCATCTTCACCTAGTCTTCATTGATGTACCTTCATGAGTATGGCTCTGGATGCCACAGGCAGCACTGAGCTGGATAAGGATGGCTGTTAAATATTTCTAATGGGAGACTTATAGGGCTCACCAGGCACAAGTCGATCACACTCGCTCAGGCTCTCGCTGGTCTGGCTCTTCAGGGGAGGGATGATGATGGTCCGGGGATTTCCGTTGTTGAAGTCATCCAGCACCGTGCCCTTAGAGTCATAGTTGTTAGCGTTGGGGCCATTGGTTCGGGACTCGACGGCGTAGGGGCTGTTATTGCTGGAGTCGGAGTCTGGAGAGTCGTGGACGGTGACACGACTGATGACGTTGTTCCGCTGCTTGGATGACGTGCTGTGAGGAAATGACAGCAACGCAGGTAGGAAAATCATTACCGGCTACGTAATCTGATTGATGTTTGAAAAGAAAAACCCAAACAAACACAAATACAGCTTAACCCATAGTCCAACCCTGCTGACCTGGTGTTACTGGGCTGCTTGTGCTCATCCTCCTCGTCTGTGTCGCTGCTGATGGTGATGATGCTGACAGCTGGACTTGGGGTGTCGGGGATGATGATGGTCTGCCGAGGGGGGTTGTGTTGGTTGTGTTGTGGGTGTTGGTTGTGTGGTGCGTGGTGCTCTCGGGTTGTGCTGGACGCGTGCTCTTCTCCCCATCCTCCTCCTCCTCCTCCGCAGGCCTGGGGTGGGGCACAGGGAGCAGAGGGGCCGTTTTGTACCACAGCGCAGCGTGGTGGCGTGTTCTCCTTCACTCGCTTCGAGCGCTGAGGGGACAACACCGCCTGGGAGGAGGACACCTCGCAGGTGGACACATTTCTGAAACAGGAAGGCACATAAAAGCGTTAGAGAACAAACTCTGATCCGTCCAGTTTCACAAAAACTCAAACCGGCTAGCCTCTCACTGACCTGTTGCACACCTGCTGTGGTTTACTCTTTTTGGAGGACGAGCTGTTGTTTGACGGCTGCCTCATTACATGAGCCACGCCCACGTTCAAAGGTTGCTGGGAAGGCAGGGACACATGACTGGCGAGCAAGGCTGGCTGTTGCATGATGGGATTGTAATGGCTGCCATGAGGATGGGAATTCCTGAAAAAAACAAAACAAAACAAAAAAACCCCCAATGAGCAGCTTTCATTATACACGACCTTTGCTGCGAAACAAAAGAGAGCAAACGCCAATGCGGAGTGACGAAAGCTTGGCTTTTACATTTAGCCCAAATTTGCGACAAAGATAAATAATATGCTCAGCCCTCCAGAAATCAGAGGGCCTTGCCTTAAAAACAAGCGTAAATCCATACTAATCTAAATAAATCGAGCAACACACAAGGTCACGTGTCATTAGTTTGAAATCATATTTTCTGCACAGCGCTACCGATCACGACCTAATTCAATATGATGTTTGTCCAGTAGAAGGCAGCAGTGTCTGTGTCGGACACAGAGCAGACTGACAGCAGAGGGATGGCTCTCAGAGGAGAGATCTCTGACTCTGCAGTGCGAGTGCGACACTCCTGCAGACAAGCTCACCGAGGACAATAGAGCCGTCAGGGCAGGGCAGAAGGCTCGCGTCTCCAACTCTCACAACATCCACAAACCCACACGAGCCCAAGCCTGCTACCCACACGGCAACGGGAGCCAGCTCAAGTCCATCCCTTTGTAGTTAACTCAGTGACCCGAGCTGCCCCATGAACCACTCAAAAACTCTTAAAACATTTAACACGAATTCCCTATTAGTCCTGAATGCAATATGATGTGCTTTCGACTAGCAGATTTTAAAATAAAACTGTACTTCATTTTTACATGCATAATTCATGAGCAAACCCAGCTGAGGCTGAGTACACAGCTTCCTGCCTCGTTCAACTTGCTCATTCATCAAAGTCAAATAGCCATGCAATATAACACGTCTCCCCTGTGTTCTAAAGGTGCAAATGAGTATCACCATGCTCAGTAATGGGGTATAGTGATGTGTGCATTCTTTTGATGGATACATATTAGCAGGGGTGTAATTAATACCTACAGCCACACTACATCTTCAATGCCTCACCATGGCAGGGCTTAAACCTCAGAAAGGCACCGTTAGCTTCTGTTCAAAACGTTTCCATGTTCTCTACGTTTTAAATGAAACCATGCAACTTGAAATGACATAAGGACATGTCGCTGTGCCTGAAAAACACCTCATGGCACTGAGTATATTAAGAACAACATGACGGATGATGTACCAATGAATAACAATGCATGTAAATGATGCTCGGTTGTCTGTTAAAAAACGGAACATTTGACCATGTGTCAGCCTATAGAAGACGGTGTGGGCGTGGCTTCAGGCATACATGCTGATGTTGAGCAAGATGGAAAAAGGAAGTAATCATGTGGGCTCACATTAGCACTTTATTGGGCAAAGAACCATATGTGGTAACTTTAATGGACATCCAACATGGTTCCCCCATGCCTCTCGGTGGCATCGTACAACTATATATATTTATATATATATATATATATATATACATACATATACACACACACACACACACACACACACACACACACACACACACACGCACACAGTGGACCCTCGGCTCGCGAACTTAATTCGTTCCGAGACTCTGTTCGCGAACTGATTTGTTCGCGACTGAATCAATTTTTCCCACTGAAATCAATGTAAATACAATTCATGTGTTTCAGATTTCAAAAACATGTTTTTTAAAAGTACAGTGGAACCTTGGATTGCAAGCAACTTGGTCTGCAAATTTTTCGCAAGTCAAGCAAAAATTTGTAATAAATTTTGACTTGTTAACAAACGATGTATTGCAATATGAGTAGTATTCATCTGCCGAGCCTCATGTGATCACAACTTCTCTCTCTCACTCACTGCAGGATTGTGGCTTCCACCCTAGTATATACTGTTAGTGTGTGTGTCACTCATCTGTTTAATGACAATGTAATGTGGCATTTCCACGAAATCCTCAAAAGGAGGCAAAAGCAGCCATCCTTGGATAGTTTCCTTGTTAAAGTCGCACGAAAAGATAAAGATCCCAGTGAGCCGACAGACTGCAGTGATTCCATGAGTTGTATTGAAAGTAATAATCACAATAATCCTCCTGCTCTGTGTCATGGATCTGCTCGCGCGGCGCGCCCGTGTTGCACACCCATTTGGCACTCCCAATAGCGGTGCATGCCGGAGGACTCATGGATAGAATACTTCCAGGATTTGCATCATGCGACACACAGAGACAGACAACCATTCACACTCACATTCACACCTACGGCCAATTTAGAGCAGCCAACCGCCTAATCCCCACTGCGCATGTCTTTGGACTGTGGGAGGAAACCGGAGTACCCGGAGGAAACCCTTGCGAACACGGGGAGAACATGCAAACTCCACACAGAAAGGCACCTGTGCCGAACCCGGGGCTCGAACCCGGGGCTCGAACCCAGGACCTTCTCGCTGTGAGGCAGCAGTGCTAACCACTCAGCCGCCCGCTCACTAATTATATAGACTTTAAATAGACTCACTCATGAATGCTAAGTTTGCGAAGCATTAATTTGCATTTCCCCGCGCTATTGCCAAGCCATGTTCTAGTGTTTATCTTGCTCATGTTTTGACACAATTCTTTTCAAAGCTAAAGTGCAGGTTATTTTGTTTTATGTATTTTTACTTTATATTTTGTATTAATAATTTTTATATAAATATTTGTGGCTTGTGGAACGAATTATCTGAGTTTCCATTATTTCTTATGGGGAAACCCGCTTTGATATACGAGTCATTTGGATTACAAGCACGTCTCCGGAACAAATTATGCTCACAATCCAAGGTTCCACTGTGTGTATATATATATATATATATATATATTACCCTGCACTGGTTATATATGGTAACTCTATTGACCATGATTTGCACCATAAAAATAAAAAAAAAACTTCTTGTAATATAAAGCCTTAATATCCTCCAATAATACTCTAGGATTAAAATTATGATACATTTCCAAGTGTTTCAGTTAGTGCTCAATAAAGGGTTAGAAACTGCACGATTCAATTTTTCACATCTTAGAGCACACACACATCTGGCCTATAACGGGTAACCTAATAGTGCTTATGAGTTCTTCATCTGCTCAGCTCAGCTGTAAGTTGTTTTGGATAAAGGTATCTGACAAATCTGTAAATGTATTATAGAGCTATTCTATGACTTTTTCCCTGTGACTCAAATTTTGTGCATGTGTGTGAGCACTAGGGTTTAACACAGCAACACTATCCGTATCTGCATCAGTTTACTGTTTACATTTTTCTGTATTTAGATTTGAATGCAAAGTGGGTGTGGCCTTAACCGAAAGTGCTTTTTTTTTGGTCTTCGTGTTGTTGTTTTATTTCATTTTCAACCTTACAACCATGTCCTCAGAAACTCTGGGAAAACAGAGACCCAAAGCCAGAGAGCTGCCAACACCGTTTGTGAATCTCAGCCCTGACACGTTCCTTATCACTCAAATTCATAATTGGTCTAGAGGTGTGCACGGGACTGATTTTTAAATCCTGCAGTTATTATTTTTGTCTGTACCTACCCATGATAATTTTATAACACACTAAGTTGGGACCATTTCCCAAAATGTAAACAAACTAGTAGCCTAATTTAAAGTGCCATGGCCCTGATCAGGCAGTTGCTATGTAAATGCACTGTGCAGCCATGCACATATGACCGCTCATGCAAATTTTTTGTTGCATCCCAATGCACGCCTCTAGCCATGTGAACGTTCTGCATATCTGTATCGGTATCTGTTTAGGACAATTTATCTGTTCGGTTTGAATAATGTATTAGCATTCGCTTCCCTAGTGTGTACTTACATACAGACCTATGATTACACAAAATATATATATTTTTTTAACAAAAACATTAGGTAAACATTACATCATTTCATCGCCTTTCTTACTAAATTAAACTCAAATTAAAACTATCGGTACTTCATTTTATGCACTGATATTAAGGGATGAATATAGTTTTTAAACAATATTCACTGCAAGTCCCTTGCATCCATTTGTTTTCACACCGAATCCTAGCCGACTTGCCCAGATAGCAGTGACACCAAATGAATACAAATAGCTGCAGGATAAAGTGACATTTTTATTTACAGATATTATTTCGATGCAACCTGAAGCACATTTTTCTCTCTTCAATTCTCACATTGTGTATACAGTAACAAACACTGAACCCTGCCCAGAAACCTGCCTACAACAAATCAGCAGTGCATATTGTTTTAATTTCTCGCCGACGATAAAATCGCTCTTCCGGAAGCTACGTTATCCTCGGTAAACGAGTGAGAGGGCACAGGTGGTCTTACCTCCAGTTGGTCAGCGGCTGAGAGGTGCTCATGGAGTCGGGGATGACGGTGGCATGCTGTACAGAGGTGTGAGTGAGCTGCTGCCACGCTGGAGGCAGCAAGATCTGCTGGGTACCAGAGGGCCAGGCCTGCTGCAAGACCAGGAGAGAATGGGGGTGTTCAGTTCACAAGTTTGAAGGTTGCACTGCAGGTGGTACAAGAGTATAAGACTCTCAACTAAACAGGACCCACAGGTTTCGCATAAGGAGAAAAGGACAAAGCTATTTGCAGCTGTGACCGTTAGCAACTGCGCCAAACTGTGCCAAAGAGCTACCAAACGGGTCAAACATCCCCTTTAGGCACGGCAACTATGCAGGGAAGCTCATCAAAGATGTGCTCTCTTCTGTCTCTAAATTACTGCGCTAATTCGTTTCTATCAAAAAATATAACAGACAGCATCAAGCAGACAAGAGCGTCTCATTTATCTCTCACCACTGTCCTCTCCAAGTGCTGAAAACGATTCAACACACTAAAATGAAACAACTTTGGCAAAAAGCCACTGTTGAATAACAAAACGCTTTTGTCACTTTCATTTTAACGTTGGTGTTTTTCATCCTTTCCTTGGCACCGATATCTTAAGAGATTCATAATGCACCTTGAAAAACCAAGCGTGGCCTTGACTCGCATCTCAAAAAAGATAAGACCTTGCCTTAATAAAGATACGTAGCATCTCCTAGGCAGTGCGCTGATGGCTTTGACGTTTTCCAAATCAGCTCAGGATTTAATTAAATTCAGGAGCCCCCCTCCTCCCCCCCCCCCACCCCCACCCCCAATTCAGTGGCTTTGTGAGGAGCTGCTTTGTATGACTGGCGTGGAGTGCATGGAGTGCCAGGCATAATTTGCCCAGAGACATGGCTAGCAGAGGAGTGTCTGCAGCTCTAATGGCTTAATGCAGCTCTACTGATTAGCAGTTTAATGTACAACTAATGAATTGTTGCTTTAATACCATTCACACATCTAGTTTACGGTGCCATCAGTATGGACTGTAGCGTTTGGCTCACACAAAGGGGCCTGACCACAAACGGCAGGGGTCTGTTATGTTTCAGCTTAGAGACAGACCAAACAAGGATCTTAGGAATAATAATAAAATGAAAGGTTCACTTATGTTTGGCCATGTCTTTAGGAGCTTCCAGTTTTGCTGGAATATACTTAAAGCTGTTTGCTGGGTGGCTAAAATTACCAGGATATGTACAGTCACCTTCATCTTTTGCCTGCTGTTGCTGTGGACTGAATCTTTTTTTTTTTTGTCTGAAGCAAATGTGGAGGGCGGTCATTAGTCGAGTTGAACAATTTATCTCAAAGACTCAAGCTGTGAAACATAAAAGTGTTTCACAAAACTAGAACGTGTCCTTTTTCGCGTACTTTGGTGACGCTTTCCCAGAACACTTCAAGTCAGCACTTGGTATTGTTTTAGCTGACATGAAAAGCTGAAAGCACTATTAACCTATATGCAGTGTACACCCTTGACTTCCTTTAAGGTAATGATTTTATTCTCAGCAGATAGCAGATTATTTCTTTCTTTTGCAGCCACACTGTCACAAATATTTATGTCTATACTAGACATTATATCCCCGCAGCCCTGTTCCTACATTCAGGGCACTTTCGGTTCTCTCATACTGGCCTGGGGTGTGTAATCATCATCATCGTCTGCCCTGGAACTGTAACCCAGATAAGGGCTCTTTTCCATGCATAGCCATCTTCTTTCTGCACAACCCCCATTCTGACATGGCGCCCAGGCTCTCTCGCTCGGTGAAGGCCTTTTGTCACCCCTAGGGGCTCTGAATGCTCTCCCTCCCTGATTGTTCCTGCATTTTCTGCATTCCTGATCCAGATAAAGGCCTAGGCAGCCTTCTGGGACCAGCCTCATCCCTCTTCACACACACTTGAAAGACACGAGGGCTCTCAGACCTTCAGGCAAACAAGCACAGTGCGAGAAAGGGCCCAGGGTTTCTCGCACAAACGGGGACATTATGGATATCAGCCCATTAACGCTGGTAAGAAATTACGTGTCTCTGTTCCATAAAGCAAATAACTAAGGTCTGATTTAAACTGGCTGGAAAGGATCAAACTCCACCAAAGAGCTAGTCAAGAAGTTCAAGCCAAACATCATCAATCCAGTGCGGGTCCTGCCTTATGGCCCCTGAGGCTAAAAACCCCGTCAGCGTCCATAGATCTTTCTGAGAGCCGGCCTCTGTCATGCTCGTCAGACCATGACTGGCTTTCACTCCGGGGGAAAAAAAACCCAAGTGCTAAGTTTCAGTGGAGACAAAAAGCCCAGCCTGGTAACAGGCTTTGGGACTGGCTCCTGACACACACACACACACACACACACACACACACGCAATTATAATATATGACCAAATGAGAAGGACTTTGTCAGTGTGGGTGAATTATAGTTCATTAAAACAAAATGGGTCATGCTAATTGCTCTTTTCCAAAGCCACATTCGGCTGTAGCAGTGCATTCAGGAGACACAGAGAGGTATAATTAGTTTTACACGCATGGCTCTGCATTGCCATGGAGAAGGAGGACGTGTTTGTACCTGTGTAAGAAGACCAGGTTGGATCTGCAGGGGTTGACCGCCGGGGGCCTGAGTCACTATGGGAACAGCATTCTCCATCCGCACGGAGTAGCCGCTGTGCTTGGAGGGGGACGCCTGCAACCCTGAGGACACACCACACGCACCACAGGTCTCATCATCTGCATTCCTAGTTCTAGTTCTAACACATGACTGACATGGACATGCACCAAGTGATCATAGGAAATTTGCTAAATTACCCGAATAACTGAATTAACATCGAAATCTCAGTGCTCAGTCATCAGGATTTGAAGTTTCACGAATATACATTCACTGGCCACTTTATTAGGAACACCTGTACACCTAAGTAATAAGTAACGTGTACTAGTGACTTCTCACACGTGAAACACACCACAGCGTGACACAGTGAAATTACTTCTCTGCATTTGACCCATTCACCAAGTGAAGCAGGGGGTAGTCGAACAGTGCCGCGCCCGGGGAGCAGTGCTCGGGGGCGGTATGTTGCTCAGGGTACCTCAGTGGTCCTGGGCCTTGAATCCACAACCTTCCGACTGAAGGGCCAATGCCCTGACTGCTAGGCTACCACTGCCCCGGCCCAGTCATGCAATTATCCAACCAACAGAAGACCAGGTCAAGTTCCACTCCTGTCAGCCAAGAACAGGCACAGGTTCAACTAACCAGAATTTAAACCCTAGACTTTTTTCAGTCTTCAAGTGAGCATTTTCAGTGAGCTTGTTCCCATAATAGCATTAGAGGCCAGCTCTTGGCTTACAGGAGTAGAATGTAATGTGGGATGCCACCTCAAGGTGCTGTGTGTTGCGGTTTTCTGCTCATGGTTATAAAGACAGGTTATTTGAGTTACTATAGCCTTTGTGGCTGCTTGTACCAGTCTAACCATCAACGATACGTTTCCGCTTGCAGAGCTGCCACTCACTGGATGATCATTCTGTTTAAACTCCATTGGCATGAAAGTCTGAGGAGATCAGAAGTTTCTGAAACACTCAAACCAGTCAGTCTGGCACTACCAACCATGTCATGTTCAAAGTCCCTAAGATGACATTTTTTCTGATGGTTGATGTGAACATTAACAGAAGCTCTTGACCTGTGTCTGTATGATTTTATACACCGTGCTGCCGCCGCCACATGATTGGCTGACTGGATAACCGCATGAACCTGCGGCCGTACAGGTGTTCCTAAAAACGTGGTTGTTGAGTATATATTTCATTAATACACACTGTTTAACTAACTAGCATAGGTAAAGTTCTCTCCATACATAGAAATGTTTTAAAACTCCTCAATCCTTTTGCAAATTCTACTAAAGCGATAGGCATGAGCAAAGATAACCCAAGACTCCATGTGCAGGAATAGTGCTCTCACCTTGGAAGGTGGGTGGGCAAACAATCAGCGCCTGCTGGAAGGGGTCAGGCCGAGTGGCACAGAGCTGAGGGGCGCCAGGCTGCAGGGGCATGGTCCTGGGCGCCACAGCAGCCATGGGTGCGGCAGGAGGCTGGTAGAGTGCAGATTGGTAGTTTAGTATGGAGACATCAGGATTGGCAAGGGAAAGAGTGGCACTGGTGGAGGAGGGAGCCAGGTTGGTGGCCTAAAGAAACCGATGGAGTCAACAAACAAAGACAAACAAAAGCATGAGGAGTGGGTGTGGGAGGGGACGGGGTGGAGCGACAACGAGGGAGATGGGAAAAAGCTAGAAATCATAAATGATAAAAATGCTCAGATTATAGAAAAGGTGTCTAAAGGGCTGTCATCAGCAAAGGTTGTTTCAGGGAGGGGGTCTCAAAAATGACAAAAATGGCTTTTTTGGAGAAAAAAACCCCAACAAAAACTACAATCGATGAAACTGAAAGCCAGTCCATCCGTGCGCTTTACTGGACTAGATAAGAAGGATGTACAGTGCTATCCTACATAGATGTGAGTTCTTAAATATTTTAAGACAGCAAATAAATAAAAAAAAAACAACTTGAAATCCTTCCTTTTAATGCTTGCTACTTAAAGTCATTAATAATCTGTTACGTATCAACACAAACGCTACATTTATTTGATGTGCAGCACAAGCGTGTCTGCTGTTCAATAAAACGGCTTATTGACCGCTACGCCGGGATGGGAGGGGGCCGGAGGATGAGTACGTGTCAATCAATGCTCTCATGTTACAGTTTATGCTACTCCAGCTCATTGAACTTGCTCGGTCTCATTAGCAGCAGATAATAATTTCTCTCTGCACTGCGCTGTGATTAAACATACCCACACACATTTATACAGCAAGAGCGAGACACTGAGCTTTTCAAATGCCTCAGCCTGGTCTTTATTCCCCTCTAGAGTGTTTTATCCTGCATGGTTCAGGAGCCTTTCACCTATTATCTTGTTATTTTTACCATCTCGGCTGTTACAGTGAGTGAGTTTCTTCTTAACCGGAGGACTAAAGTGCCATACTTTCATTTAACTCTTGGCCATGAAGACAAAAAGGAAACAAGGCAAGCAAATTCAGACTTTATAATCCATAGGATAAGAAACCGAAAGCAAGCAGACATTTCAGGCCTGGACAAAAGCAAACACTTATACCCTTCATGTCTTTAACTCCAGCTATAGTAGCTGCTGATGCAAATGCAACGCTTACAACATAATCCACAGCAGACATGTGAAACAAGAGGCATCGAAAATGTCCTTGATCAACATTTCCTACTCCAAACCCCCGGCTTTCTAATGAAGGGTAGCCTTATTTACTTTCATTTAGTACTGAAGCAATCCTGTTTCATTTCATGCCACTGCTAGTAATTACAAGCTTTTCATTAGAGTCTGCATGGGGAAAATTCTGAGTGGCACATTTCATTTTTCATTTTCTCTTGTTTCGTGCAGCCGATGAGCACCGGGGGAGAGAGTTAATCAATACGCCACTGTGGCATTCATCAAACAAAATAAATACTGCAACTCGCAGCCGCCTAATACAACATGAACCAGCCCGGTCCTTTTAACAATCACACACGGCACACGTCTTACCACCCAACAAGTACACTTATGCTCTTTCCATAGGTGCACTTTTTTTGTGGCAGAAATTCAACTGTAAGCAATCTGGAAGAGTTTAAGTGTTTGCGTTAAAGTTTCAGGAAGATTGATGAAGCAATAAACAAGGATGAGAGCTAGTTAAAGGTTTTAGTGGGAAGGCCATGTGTGAACAGAAGCCAGTAATTTACAGGGAAAGGGATGTCTTGATGATATTCAGCGCTGGTGACTTAAGTCCAAAAGTCTCATCGATACGGAAGTGATGCGTATTCAGACTCAGGTTATACTGTTGCTTAACTTGATTTTCTCAATGCGCCATGCAGAATATTCTTTTAACCAGAATGTACTCTATATATCTGTGAAGTATTGCTAGATTTTTCTTTCTTAGAGTTTTTCAATAGCTTTTAAATGCCCTCCCCCCAAAAAAAAAACCCCCAAAAACCCTTCTTGTGATATTTAAAGTGATGACATGAATAATGAATATTGTCATATTTAGGCTATGTGTTTAATTTTGGCCTTCAATGGCATTCCAGTGGCATTTTTGAGTGCATTTACAGTCTGCAGTTATGTCTGACGGCTGAATACCAGCGCACGCAATTTTGGTATTAAATCCTCATTCTGTGTGTGTAACTCTGAATATGACCCAACACTCCTATGACCCCTTTTAAGCACAACAAAGTGACAAAAAAATTCAAATTAGTACTTTATTTTTAAAAAAGTGCTGTCTGTGGGCTTTCCTTACTAAATTACGTCCTCAGCCGAGTTTTTCAGACTGATAGTATTCTTAGTCTGTGTCCTCGTGTACCATTATCAGGATGTATTTACTGACTGAGGCCTCAAAGCATTTTGAATACGTCGCTCTGGATAAGGGCGTCTGCCAAACGCCATAAACGTAAACGTAAAGGAAAGCCTAAAATTTGCGACACGGCCGTAATAATTTTTCGAATGCATGGCTATGTGTGCGGCAGCAGACTCAGAAAATGCTGCACAAGTAGCGAGAGGATGCAGGTGATAAATACATTCAAGTGTCTGATTTATAAATAATAGTAGAATACAATAGACAACATTTGTTACGTCAGCTTTTATCTAGCTATATATTGACCTGTGAATACAGAAAATTTCTGTTTAATAAGGTGAAAGCTTTAACTCAAGTGTGTGCTGCTTGTTATTAAGCAGTGACCACACCAGATATTTGCCTCGCTGTTTTTTTTTACTGTTCCTTGGTGCACAGCTGAAAACAAAACAAAAAATCTATTTTTATTGCCATCAAGTCCACAGATATATGCTAGGGCTTTTGGTGGTGGTTGTTTTTCTTTTCACTGTTTGCTACGATTTGCTTATTAGCAATGCTGGGACCTCAATCCTGCTGATTACACCCTACATTTTGAGTGTAAAAACTTAATTAGTACAGGGTTATGAGAATCTGAGCACTGTAGAATAGCACAGCGGCATTGATCAGACCGATAGAGAAGGGAGGAAATCATTTAGCAGGATGTAAGAACAAAAAAAGCAGATACAGTGGAACCTTGGATTGCAAGCATAATCCGTTCCGGAGACGTACTTGTAATCCAAATCACTCGTATATCAAAGCGGGTTTCCCTATAAGAAATAATGGAAACTCAGATAATTCGTTCCAC
>JAQMCW010000036.1:6579372-6595174 GCA_030068335.1 Chrysichthys cranchii | reverse complement strand
TGCACGCATGCACGTACACACGCACACTCACACTCACACACACACACACACACACACACACACACACACACACACACGCATATGTTTATTTATAAGGAAAAACCAGAGGGGGAAATAATCAAGCCTCTGCGCGCGCGCGTCAGGCACTGAGATCCACTTTGCTCTCTATTTGGCTTTCTAGGTGATCATCTAGAGTGATCTAAACTCCACCAGCGGTTGGCTTTAACCAGCTTGGATATCTGTTCAACATCTAAACTAAAAGGCAAAAGAGAGAGAGAGAGACAGAGAGATAGATAGAGAGAGCAGGATAGAGAGGGAGAGAGCAGTGCGCGGTGATCGGACACCACAGGCACGTACCAAGAACAAAATGTTTTTACAAAAAATTCATCACTAAAAACACAAACAACAACAACAACAACCCAAACAACTTAATGCAAACAGTCGGGTGTGAGCATCTCCCCAACAATGCCAGAGCATGCCTGATTTCTCCTTCTCACTGATATCCAAAGAGGAAAACCTGAGCTTGGACACACACACACACACACACACACACACACACACACACACACACACACACACACACACACACAGACAGACAGACAGACAGACAGAGAGAGAGAGAGACCGACATGAGGCGACATTCACACCAATCCTGCACACGATCCGCCGCAGCTTGTCTCTCCCCATGATCAGCGTTATTCCCACATCTCCCTTACCTTCGTATACAGGGGCCATCGGTGCAAGGGTTTCTGCTATTCATGGCAAACATGGGAAGAGATGCTTCAGTTCAGAAGTCAGGAAAAGATCTGCCATCTTGAGCCGCTGACAGAATCACCGTCTCCCACATTACTGAGCCAGTTCATCAGGGGAGACAACAGAAGACTGAGAGACACAGAGACAGAGAGAGAGAGAGAGAGAGAGAGAGAGAGAGAGAGAGAGAGAGAGAGAGAGAAATCACATCCACAACTGTAACTGGATCAGCCGGGTTTCTAAACAACGATTCCGTCCATGCAACTTGGCCCAGGCGGCTGAGAGGAGGCGAGCAGCGGATGGGCTCCGACACTGAGCCGGATTACAGGCTGGAGCTTCAGCTCGCGCAGGGCATGTCTGCGGAGTGCCTGCAAAAGTTGCAATGGTGAAAGAAGCGGAGCGAAACGAGTTGAGCCGAGCCTGAGAGCTACAATCAAACACCTATGCAATCGATCAGCGGGCCTCCCCGCCTCCGAGAGCGGCGTTACACGTGTTGCGTGCAGAAAGCGCCGACTTTAGACACTCGCCGTATGTTTGCGTGTTTATTAACCTCTTAATCCGTGAATAGGACACATGTAAGTGCTTATTTTCAAGCACAATATTTAGTATTCTAAGTAGAAGAAGGATAAAAACACCTCGTGGGTTCTTGGGAAAGAATAACCGAAGAAGAAGAAGAAGAAGAAGAAGAAGGGGTGGGTTATTTTCTTAAAACAGCATATCCCAAAGTGTTCACTGCCCAAATACAAGAGCAAATTTAGCACTGTCGCCTCACAGCAACAAGGCCCTGGGTTCGATCCCCCGGGGTCGACTTGGGGGCCTTTCTGTGTGGAGTTTGTATGTTCTCCCTGTGCCTGCATGGGTTTCCTTGGGGTACTCCGGTTTCCTCCTACAGTCCAAAGACATGCACATTAGGTGGATTGGCTACCCTAAATTGCCCAAAGGTGTGTGTGTGTGTGTGTGTGTGTGTGATTCCGAGCCCCGGGTTAAGGGAGGGTTGGGTGTGGGGCTAGTGACCTCACCCTGTAAAATGTAGCCTGCTGCGGAAATGTCAACCGATCCCCGTGTGGACTGCTTGACACCCTATGTGCCGCTGATGGAACAGGAGGACTGTGGATGGATAAATGGATGGATGGATGGATGGATGGATGGATGGAATTCACTAGTGAATATAGCATAGCCCAGTGATATTCAGTCTTGTGGAACAAATCCAAGAAACAAGTTCATTCCTGTATTAACTCTTATAAGAGCTTAAAGGAACAGTCATTCCTTCACCATCTCGTTTTTCTCTCTCACTTGAAATGAAAAAAAAAAAATCAAATACATACAGCTTTGCATTCATCTATCCATCCATCCATCTACTAGCTGACTATATCTTTTTTCCTTTAAGAGTCGGGGGAAGGTGGAGCCAATCTCAACTGACTATCGCAGGGCTAACACAGAGACTAACGACCATTCACACTCACAGTCATGGCTATGAGCAAGTTAGAGTCGCCAGTTATACTAATGAATGTCTTCGGGCTGTGGGAGGAAACCAGAGATACCAGAGGAAACCCATGCAGGTATGGGGAGAACATGCAAACTCCACACAGAAAGGCCCCAGTTGGCTGTCAGGTTTGAACTCAGAACCTTCTTGCTGTGAGATAACAGTGACAGCTTCTCATGTTACAGAGAAAGCAGAAACCCCAAAGTTCTCTGTCCTGAAAACATTCCTGTGGCAGAACACTTCAGGAAGAGCTGATACATTGGCATCCTTGTTAAATATATATATATATATATATAAAAACTCCTTACAAAAAACTGCACTGTATGCATAATTAAACAATGTTTTGGTTAAGTAGGCATATGCCATTAATTTGTTTATAATTAGTGTTAGATTATATGCTGATTCTGCCATACAAGTTGTCGTGGAAAATTTCACTTAAAACCAAAAAAAGGAGTCAGGACACTGCTGCTCAGGAATTCGAGGATCACGCGTTTTATTCATGAAGTCATAAGACGCGCGGGGAGCTGTGAACATGACTAAACAGCGATGTTTCCAAAACCCTACAAAGTCTTTGTGACTGACTTGGTACTAATGAGCGCTTTAATCTAAACCAGTCATTTGAATTACAGTCAACTCTGCAGTCTGAGCTGCAGTTACAGAAGATGAATCAACGCCTTCTGACCAGTTAGCTGTAATATGTAGGTGTAATTATTGCGTAATTTCATATATAAATATATATATGTATGTACACACACACACACACACACACACACACACACACACATATATATATATATATATATAGAGAGAGAGAGAGAGAGGAAGATAGATAGATAGATAGATAGATAGATAGATGCAATAATATCACAAAATAAAGCATTAGGTTTTGTTCAACATCCTGCCAAACCTGCAATTTATGCTATATTATACACAGATTAACTTTGAAGTCAAATGGAAAAAAAAAAACCCAAAACAAAGCACATGACATATTTTAAAATCTTTCTCTTGCCCTCAGGTGGATGGGCCAGGCTTGAGTTTGGGTTGGTTAGGCCCACCCTGGCTCCCACGTAGAGCTGGGCCCGACAGGTATAGGATAAAGAATTGCAATCAGGAGATGCTTTCAAATATCTGGAATAGCTGAACACTAGACAGAACCTTAGGAAATAAAAATTTTGGGAGAATAAAATTCTTTGGAGCAGGAGGCCCACAATCTGTACCACTTGTAAAGAATTATTAATGCTTTAAAACAGGAATTCTCAACTTCAACCCTGGCCCACTTTTCCCTTCTGTCCACACACACATCTGATCTAAGTGTTCAGCTCAACAAGCTCTTCACAAGTTGGATCAGCTGTTTTGGGACTAACTTCTGCGTAGATCTGAAGTTTAGAGCCAAACTGCAGGGTATTTACATCCATGAAACCCTACAGTAGCAAAGCTCAGGCTTTCTGTGTAGAAACACCTTCATTTGCCATGCAGACACAAATATGTACTTCACAAATCAAAGTACAGCAGCTGACCAGCCCGAAATGCCACTCTTTGATCAGTGCAACCTCCCATGAAGTGATCACGTGCCCTGTTCGATGATTCTGGGGTCTGTAAGTCATGTCTGGATCAGGAGCACCAATGACGCTGCTGGGTTTTCACAGAAGGACCGAGAGTGGAATCAGATTACAGGGCACTCATACAGATGTGCAGCATCTCTCATGTATTCCCCAGCACTGAAACACGGGGGTTGCTTTAATTACATGTCTGTCTGCTAAGAAATATACGCATAACTGTGATATCTCTGACAAAGTGGAGGAATGAAAAACATATTGCTCAGTGAGAGAACAGCTACAACTACAATGAACTTTACTGTCTAAAGGAAGGCAGGAACAAACAAACAAACAAAGCCTACCAGTACACTTTCTGAGAAATAATACATTCAGTAGCCTTAACAAGACACGCGAAATGTATCTACATTAGAGATGAGTGTTTTGACAATAAAGGTTTAAAATAAATGGCAAACTAAACATCAACAACAGTATTAGTAGTTTTAACACCACTACCACCCCCCCAATAATAATAATATGTTGTTATTGTTATTGCTGTTGTTGTTGTTGTGGTGGATATTGTTGTTGTTGTTGCTGCTGCTGCTGCTGTTGTTTGACAGTAAAGGTTTAAACTAAATGACAAACTAAACAACAGCAATATTAGCAGTTATAATAATAATAATAATAATAATAATAGTTATTATTATCATTATCATAATAATAATAATAATAACAATAATTTTTAGTTTATCATTTAGTTTAAACCTTTATTGTTACACAGCATTATTGTTATTATTATTATTGTTGTTGTTGTTGTTATTGCTGTTGTTGTTGTTGTTGTTGTTGTTGTTGTTGCTGCTGGTGTTGTTTGACAGTAAAGGTTAAAACTAAATGACAAACTAAACAACAACAGTATTAGAAGTTATAATATTAATAATAATAATTATTATCATCATTATCATAATAATAACAGCAATAATGCTTAGTTTGTCATTTAGTTTAAACCTTTATTGTTACACAGCATTATTATTATTATTATTATTATTATTATTATTATTATTATTATTATTATTGCTAGTGTTGTTGTTGTCCACTATTTGTCTTTTTTTTTTTTTACTTTAACAAAAAGCAGTCTGATCAAAATGTCCATTTTATATCTTAAGATCCCACTGCTTACGTTACACCATAATCAGCTGGTCTTCTGTGTCACACTACAAGTACCAAGCTGCTTATCTGTAGTCCTCTTTTTTACACCTACAATAACTACATTACCCAGAAGCACTTTCGCGCCGACAAACACTGCTGCGTGCTCCTGAGAACAGAGGTAAGCTTTCTACAGCGTCTGTCCTTTATAAATTATTGCAATGTATCATTACACAGGCTAGCATGTTCTAATATAATCCCCTTAACTCGACTAGCCCGAAATACTGATCATTCAGCAGTAAGGAATCGCTTCCGGAAGTCTCGCGTGACCTCTGTTACATGCGCGCGCTTGAGACTTGGAAGTTTTATTTGCTGGGGATTTGTTTACACACAAAATAAATCTCTGCGTCAGCTCCAGGAAGGCTTTTTCTGTGGGGTGTGTAGAGAGGCCAACTGCGGACTACTGTCACATAACCAAAGTGTACATGCAGTAGACTATTGTTTCAGGCTGAATCCCAAACTGGACCCAGTGAAGTGCACAGGGTGCAGGAGCACTCAGCCCTGCTTAGGGCACTATAATGAATCATCAAGCTCATGCTTTGTGGGATTCAGCCCTGAAGTGCTCCATACTGCTGTTCTTCTCAGTGTGTTGGCTGGCTCTGATTTGAATGTATGAATGAAAGTGACATGTTTATAAATAACTATACGTTTCTTCAGTCAACTATGTATTTCTGTTTAATCGAAATGTAGCTAGGGTTTTTTTTTCGTCTTTGTTTACAACTCTGCTTGGATGGAACAAATAAAATAACAGTGCTATGAAATTGGATTAAACAAATCCCAGTCCGCTGGGTGTAATTTCACTGGTGCACCGTGAAATTATATCCAGACGTTTTGCAGATGTCAGAAGTGCTGAAAAGTCAACATTATTACAAGCCTAGTCTTTTCCTAGCAGTGGGCCTGTGTGTGTGTTTTGTCGAATCGATGAATCTTGGGCTCGCTGCTTATAAAGAGTATGGGACGCACAACATGGCGGCTGTGTGAGGCAGGGCCCGGTCTTTTGTGGGGGGTGGGGGTACTGGTTGAGAAGATGGCAAGTGTGTACAAAACTCTGTTTGGAATACTCACTCACTCATCTTCTGCTGCTTAATCCAGTTCAGGGTTGCGGGGGGAAGCTGGAGCCCAGGTAACTTCGGGTGAGAGGCAGGGTACACCCTGGGCAGGTCACCAGTCCACCGCAGGGCAACACACAGAAAGAGACAACCATTCACACTCACATTCAACCCTACGGGCAGTTTAGAGTGGCTGATTTGGACTATGGGAGGAAACCCACAAGGACACGGGGAGAACATGCAAACTCCACACAGATCGACACCCAGGTCAAACCCGGGACCTTCTCGCTGTGAGGTGACAGTGCTAACCACCACACCACTGTGCCGCCCCTGTTAGGAATACTTTGATTTTAAAATATAACATGGGTTTCTCGAACAATCCTCTTGATCACTGCATAATTCCACAGGTGTTATTTCCTAGTGTTAATGTCTTCATTATTATTCTAAAATGAATAAAATGCTTCTATGAGCAGAATTACACTGGCAGTGTGGGCTACTTTGTAACTACAATTATGACTGTTGGTTTGCTCATAAATTCCTGTGCAGTCTGTTGATCTGATCGCCTTCTAATCTAAACCGCCATCAGTGTCAGGGTCAGTTTCTTACCACAGCACCACCGTTAGCTGGATCTTTCTGGGTGGTGGGTGGCTTCTCAACCCAACAATGGTACAAATATGATTAAAAACCCCAGCAATGCTGATGAAGATGAAACGATGTATGCTATGGCTATCACAAGGTGGGTTTCCGTAGCAATTTTGTGGCAAAATAGAAGCTATTTATTTGAAACAAGCTGACAAAGCACAATTACAAATGCTCTTTGCTTCCACTGAGTGATGTTAGGCAATTAAAGCTGGGTTTTCTTGTTTCGCAAAAGCTCTTATAGAGCGATCTTTTTTCAAAAGGTTTTTTTTTGCATTTCTATTGTTCCATTGAATGTGATTAAATGTGAAAAATCTGTTTCTAGTTCAATTTTGCAGAATATTTCTTTTATCAAATCACAACCTGAAAAACCGCTTCATGAACCTCATGCATGTCATGTGTAAAAACTTTGTTTTTGCAATATTTGAGGGTTCCAGGTTTCCATTACTCATTTTTTTTAGTCCACCATTTCAAATTGCGTGTTAAGCAGGTTAATGGAACCACTCTGACACTCACCAGGTCTCAATTCAAATGAACGGGGGTCTGTCCTTGTAGGAGACTTCGTTGTGATGTGTTATCACCAACTAAGGGAATAACCTTTGGAAGAATGGTCTTCATCCTTCCAGTACAGCTCCGTAGACTTTGTATAATCTACGACACAAAGCAATGAGGCTGTTCTAACCACTTGTGGTGGACCCAACTCATTGCCTAGACACTTTATTTAGTTTTTTCCCTTTAATTAATCTCTCATCTGTGTGTATCTGTAACTGTATGCCTACATCCATTCTGTGTGCCTGGAAAACCAAGCCAGATGTGTTTTGCTAAAGTATTGTGCTATTATTTAAACAGACTACTTCATCCAGATGTTTGTTTGAAGTGGCATTTGTTTAATAATTCTTTCCTGTGCGACACCATCCCTGTGAAGAATTTAATTAAACCATAAAACTACACTTTTAACTCTACTCTTAAAAACATTGCTTCTTGAGATCGGTGGCTTCTGGATATAGCCATATAAACTTTAAGCTTTCAAGAATGGATTCAAGAAGATTGAAATCAGATGGAACTGTTGCATGATGGTACTTTAAGGGTTCTCTTATCACTAAGCACTAGACCCTAATGACAACGTGGGTCCTCACGAGAATGTTTTTACATCCTGCGATGTGCCAGGTGCTACTAGATACAGAGATCATGTAGAAATCTAAAATCCACCCAACAGCATAGTCGGTGTCTCAGGAGGATAGGAACAAGCTGAAGAAGTGCCAAGAACCATAATTTACTTATGCAACTGGGTAACCACAACACTCTCCCTCAGTAATCTTATATACTGTATAATCCTGATGGGGGTTTGCATGTTGAATACGTTCTTTGTACTGAGGCATGTGTTCGTGCAGGTTTAGGATAATGATACTTTATCGTTTGAGTTCCTTCATCATATGTTTATTTATGGATGTGTTGCCGAACTTGTTTAACTTCAATTCGGAGCATGAATCTCAACTAATAGCATACTCTGCCTTCTCACAACTAAACATGTCCAACTTTGTTCACTAATCTGTGCGAATTCTGTTTGTGTTTCTGTTTTAATGGTGCTGTAACAGGTCCAGGTTTTTAAAAAAACATCTCAGAATTATGTGTCTTCAAATGTGGGTTGTTTGTACCACGTCTGTGTAAGATATATGTGGAAATTGATCGAGGTACTACATGAATAAGGGGTAAAAAGTAAGTAAACAAGTCCTTATTTCGCAAGCATTTTAATGGCTAGAAGCATTATGTATGAGATTTGTCTTTGCTCTTTGGATTGCATTGACTATACCCTCTGACCTACAGTTCTGTCTGATTATCCATTAACAGTTTTTCCATAAACCCTTAAAAGTAAGAGAAAGGGTACAGCTAAAGTCGCACTATCGTTCAGACCTGTTCTGTCCATCCCAAATACAATCGGATCCAATTTGTGCAGTTCGTGCTGCATGTGGGTACAGCCAAAATAATTTATACCTGCTGTTTCCACTGAAATCAGAAATTAAATTGTTTTATTACTGAGAGTTCTTAAGGGATTGTGTTTCAAACCTTTTTATGTGCTTGGCCACAGACGTGCTGACGATGTTTGGAGGCGAGCTGTGGGGATTCTCCGCATCCTTCTACCTTTTCCTGCTCTTCTTGGTTCTTCTGTACTGGTGAGTCAAGTCACGCAAAGAGTTTAAATGCAAATAAGTTCATGAGAGGATCACCTGGTGTTTCAGTCATAGTTAGTATGTTCTCGCAAGGCTATAAAGACTTATATATCTCCTGTAGAGACGAGGTGTAATACTATGAGGTTTGCTGATGCTTAACAGTGAATGTGAATACGGGCGACATTTACTGAAACCTTTTTAACACCTTCATGCATACGTTATAAAAGTGTAGACGTTTTCTGGTCGTTTCTAACATGCAGCATTTATGATGTTTAGGTCTAAAGAGGTATCTTACATGATAAGATATTGTACGATATGTGATTATATATTTTGCACTGTGTGATCTTTTTATGTTTGAAACTTGATTAGACCTTTTTGTGGGGAAAGTTTAAGCAGAAATGCCTGAGATTGTGCTGCTTGAGTCACCATCACTATGTTGGACTGGGAGGAGCAACACGTAATGGAGTTATTATAAAAAAAAAAAAATTAAAAAAAAAGGATAATGATGTTTTTGACATTGTAGTGGTTTGAAGGTGATTTATATCTTACATATTTCTTTTTTTTAAAAAAAGGCTTAATTAAGGTTCTGTGACTCTGGGCACATTTATAAAGGGGTTAGGGTTAGGCAGATGCATGCGTGCTGCTGTGGGACATGATTTATCTTATTTCAGCTTCTGTAATAAGCTGTACTATAGCTTGTAATACTCTGCCATATAGTAAAACTGACCAACAGGTGTTCCAGTAAGCCAAAGGTATTACAGTAATTGTGAGATTCATAAGCATGTAATTATGTACTAGAATAATATTAAGGTTGTACATACAAATAAAACGAATAAAATGAGTCCTGTCGGGGAAAAATATTCTGTACTCGTAGTAGATTTTATGACTTAATTTCCATGTTACTAATCTTGCAGTTTGATTTATTCCTTCCCCCTCCCCCCCATATCTTCCCATAAAGATATGTTGCAACTAATTACCTTCAGAGAAAATGGAATCGAAAAATCTGAAATCAAGTTTTAATCATTTTAGTTTCATACACATTGTGACTTGTTTCATCATGTTACACTGCTAGTTTAGTGCTTGTTTTACAGAGATGATCACGAGGGCAGCCTATTGCAGATGCACATGTTATTTTAAGGCTTTTTAATAATTAACCACATACCTAACAGGCAACTGGGATTGCGTCAATTGGGTATGTCTTTGCCTTGTGTGGATAATGGCCTGAAAGTTAATATATAATAATTATAATGCTTTGACAATAATTATAGCTCTTTTTTTATTTATTTATTTATTTTTTATCGGAGCTTTGAAAAACAATGCTTTCTCTTGTAATTAAAGGAGAACACTGTGTGTTCTCTGTAAATGTCTGGGTCAGAAACTTTATACAGTTATGGGTTTTATGGTGATCTTGGAGCTTACTCTTTTGTGTTATGTTTTAATGCAGTTCAGGTCTTTTATTATGGCCTTCAGATGTTCCTGTTCCAGCTTTTTGCATCCCTGCACCCATTCGGTCATTTGGAACAAGTAAATTCCTGTCTGCTGGCAAAAGCGCAGCTACAATTCACATTTGACTGAAGGAGGTTGGTTATGTAAAGGCCTGTTATGCTGTCATCTTACAAATGAAGATTTATATCAGTGGAGGAAACCCTCCCACATGAGAACGACCATGACACCGAGGTTAAAAAAAACAAAAAACAGGCAGGGTTTAGGATAGGCAGTGTTGATGGGCTTTTCTGGCACGCCTCCAGAGCAGAAATAAGCCACATTAGAGGATTAGTCTCTGGATTTGAAACTTCGTGGCACTGTAAAGTAGGAGCCCGGTGTCATTGAAACTGTTCTTGTCAAACATGCCATGCATTTCTAAACTACAAACCACATGGGCTAATGTAATGGACGAAAATGTTCTAAGTGACAGAGGAGCTGGAATGGCTCCGTCTCAGAGTGAAGAAACCGCAGGCTTACTTCATGTCTGCGCTGATCAGAGGAGTTGATTTTACCGCTGATGTAGGTTGTTTTTGTGGTTCAGGGTAGATGCAGTGCAGACAGGGCTTTTCTTGTTTGTTTTTTTTAAGAAGCCAATCTTCTTAATCATATGTGAATGTAATGTGTGTGAAATATGGCTGAGCCTCAACTGATCCATCTCCCCCTACTGGTTAGTAAAATGGCGGCGGCGGTGTAATTTAATGTCTATGCAAATATAGCCAACATTTTTTGTGTGTGTGTTTTTAATGCAGTTGTCACACTGGCTCGTATAATGAAGCTTGTACATTATCAGAGGGGGGGACTTTTTCCCCTTGCTGGAGCAGCAGCTTCAAGGATGTATTTTTACCTGTAGGAGGGGAAGTGTTGTACCTTTAAAATGATTCGAGGTACATAATTGGAATTTAAAGGAAAAATCCATCCAAGATTTATTTTAGTTATATCTGACCTTCTTTCATCACCATTTTCTCTTTAGTTAACCGTTTCCTACATGACCCCCAATGCTGCATCACTACCTGCTATTATTAGTGCCGGTAGGAATTATCCCTTGTTTCATTTCTGTTTAAACACAGCGATGCAGCAGTACTTTATTGCTTTAGTCTGTGCAGATCTCTCACCTCCTCGTCTGAACATTCTGATAAACAGAAATGTTTCTGAAGGGTAATGCTAATACATTAGCCTGCCATCACAGGCATTGTACTTTTCATTTCTTAGACGGCTGACTAGCAGAGTCTGCCGTAACTCATCGTTCAGTATGTTTGATGTGCTTCAGGTAGGAGTTTCCACGTATAATTATCTTTTATAATAACACGCTAAAGGTGCAAAACCCACACCTCCCTAGGTAAAAGAAACATACTAAATGCACAAAATTTGAGGGAACCACAGCAGTGACAAGGAAAAACTAGAGATTAGTGCTTTTTTTTTTTGGAGAATCAATGCATGGTTGGAGGAAAACAACCTAAATAAGAACATATGGGCTATTTGATGAAAAAGGCTCTTAAGTATAATCAACTCAGCTGAAGCTTTGATATGATAAGATATAATTTAGTTGATTTGGCTTGGCTGAGGAATGTGCTTTAAAGCCAACTGGACTAAATGCGGGTTAATACGAGGCAATCAGACAGCACTCATGCTGGATCTCCGTATAATCTAGGCTGTGTCATTTCCTGTGCTGCTCACCGGTTTTCAAGCTGCCGTGGCGGTGTTCTGAGCTTCAAACCAGACCACAGTCTTCTTGCAGTTAAGATCTACTTTTCCTGTGAAATGCGAGAAGTTAAGTTATAGGTTAATATGAGATTAGGTAAATTGCGAAACAGAGACCAACTTCTTTAATTTGTAAACTGAATTTGAAGCGATATGGTGGAGAGGATGACATATTCACGCAGATCTGTTAATAAAATGTGAGAATGCGACACTGAGCCCATCTGTTTGTCTAATCAGCTCTTTCGACAGCTCGTGACTGCTACAAAAGGCTGCAAAAAACTCTCCTTTACCTTATCTATCTGTCACTCTTTTCCGCGTTATCTCAGGATTTCTCATGTTCCTCAATCAGTTCAGGTTTAGTTACATTCCTCGAGTGGTTCATAATGTATCCTGTCCCCTCATATGATAGCTTTCCTCCATTGTGTTTAGGAATGTCATGCATTAACACATTATTCACACGGTGATGCACCCAACCTCAGGCACTGTAGTTATTCCCAGCCATCTTAACCGAGTTTCGCTGCCCTCCTGTGTGCTAGCATGGCTGCTGCTGCACACCGGGCGGTGGTGATCGTATCAGTCTGTGGACAGCTGACGCTGCAGCCCAGCAGTTATGTGGCCAGATTGACTTTCTTTGTCATTGGAGCTGTTATTGCTTAATTGAGGACTCTTGGACAGCCCATCCATCACAGATGTAAATCCTATCAATGGCTCACACCTTCCCGAGAAAGCTGCTACCCTCAGCCCTTTCCATGGCAATAGCCTGATAATAAAACTAATATTGTAATCTGCTCTAATTTCTCTGAGAACCACCCAGCACTGTAAATGAGATCTCAGCTGGATGCGTGAGTTTGCTACTGCAGAGAGCACTGTTAATGGGGACTGGAGTGCCATCATACAGCATAAAGCTCAGTAGTCTTCACACCTCTCGCGCTACTGATGAGCTCAATTTGAGCAGGCTGTTGACTGAATCTCAAAATGCAGCAGGTGAGCATCAGTCCTGCCGGATGAACCCTCTGGGAAGATATGTGTCATGATTTTAATTTTTTTGATCCTGTTTACCTTTGAGGAGATTTTTTCTTTACTTGCATTGTTTGTTTTGATCAATTTTGATGTGTAAAAAAAAAAATCGGTAGGACAGTGATTTTTCAAGAAGAAAAAACCCACAAAAAACATAAAAACCCTATTATACCATTTAAACTTATAACAATTTTGTCAGAACCTGTATCAGATTTCTTATTTATTTATATAAATTCTCTAAATCTCTTTAATGAGCTGGGGGGGGGTTCAGTCACTCTTGTGATTGTGATTTATGACTTCTGCAGTGTAAGAGCAGTATAGGATATTAAAAACTAATTTACCACTTTTGACAATTTCCCAAGCTTAAAAATCCAAACTTAGCTAAAAATGTTGCAATGATGCTATCTGTTTCACGTTTTATGTAAAAACCTTAAAGCTTGCTTGTACACTCCTCAGCCATTTATCAGGAACACCTCTACACCTGGGTATTCATGCTAATCGGCCAAAAATGTGATCTCCACGGTTTTGACCTCCGCTTGGGTGTTGGTGCCAAATGGGCTGGTTTTGGAATACCAGAAACTGCAGATATCCTGGGAATTTCACACACACCAATCTCTAGACTTTACACAAAAAGAAAAAATCCAGTGAGCAGTAGTGCTACAGGTGGAAACACCTTATTTATGAGAAAGGTCAGAGGATGGTCAGCCTGATTTGAGCTGACTGGCAGGCTTTAGTAACACAAGCAACCACTTTTCACAACTGTGGTGAGCAGAAAAGCATGTCAGAAAGCACCTGATGTTTGAACCCTGAAGTGGATGAGCTGCAACAGCTGAAGACCACACTGGACACCACTACTGTCCACAGGTTATAGTGGGCACAGGTTCACTAAATCCAGACAAAGATTGGAAAAATCTTGGCTGGCCTTCTGTTGTCAGGTAACCTAAAATAAAACTAAAATGAACCAGATTGAATTTCACCATATTCACAGCTTTTAGAAACTTCCCCTTACGATCCAAAGCTTTCTGTCTACAGTGGAAGTTCTGACAATACCAAGCAACAAAAAATTTTAACTGTCGTACAGACCCATGTCTTCTATTTACAGAGCTCTATCTATGTATCTAACAATCTCTGGTGAGTCTCTGCAGAAGGATGGAAATAGCTGAATGTTATTGCCGTGGTGAGTCCCCAAGAGAGCAGGCCTGGGATTTGGAGAGGTGTGATGGAACTACAGGGACTTGCATGACTAACATAAACTGCAGGGATGTCGCAGTAGGGCCACTCGCATGTCTGTTGCACCTCTATTTTTGGTTATTGTTGTCTTACAACATGCACCTGCATGCTCGGTGCACCATAGCTGCAGAGAGACCTCCTCACAGAACATGTGATGATCCTCCATAAGAGATGGAGATGGGTTTTTTTTTTTACGATTCTTTCTTAGTTTTGTATTCACATTTATAGGGTTGCTTTAAAGGTTTCTAGACGTTTAAAGAACCATCATTCAACTCTGCGTTGTCAGAGCAGAAGCTCTATTTTATGAGCTTTATGACTCATGAAATGTTGTCACTTCAAATGTTGCATATGCGACAAAGTGCCTGTTGCCATGTTTAGTTACAGTTTACGTGATATTGCTGAAACTTCTGAATAATGTCAAGGTGGTGTACCTGGAAAGGGGGACAGTATAGCATAATGTAATATTCTACCTCCCTCTACCTCTACACAACCGATTCAATCATTAATGAGATGACTGTGGTATGTAAAAAGAGGGGGAAATACAAATTTCTGTGGAGCTGTGTCCTTCCAGTTTGATTCCTACATGGAGTTAAATGTTATCAGTATAATGCAAGTATAAACACTTTATGTTAACTTGTTTATTATTAACCTTCCCAATACAGATAGTGATGGGGCATTTCAAGTGTACTCCCTGTATCTGCATGGGTTTCATCTGGTTTCCTCCCACCTCTGAAAAATCTGTAATGTGTGAGAGACACACACAGATAGACGATAAACTGATACAAACTAGTTAATAATTATTAATTAATTTGTTTATCTTTAAAGGTCCTGGATTAGATGGATTAGGAGTCTACCCTAGGAACCCTGCTTGTCAGGCAGGCACTACACACACACACACACACACACACACACACACACACACTTGCATGCTCAGCAACACCTAGAGGCAGTTTAGAGTAGCCAGTTCTCCTGAATGTTTTTGGACGATTGGAGAAAACCAGAGAACCCAGACGAAATGCACACACATACACGGGTGCATTTACAAAAAACACACACTGAAGAAAAAAGAGAAGGGGGGAAAAAGGTCAGTTGAGTCTTCTGAAAGCTGTAGGAGTGCTCATATCGATGTGCTTTCAGCAGTCACAGTCTTTTTGATGTCCAAAATGGCCATGTCACAATGCCCTCTCGTTGACTGACTAAAAAAAGAGCAGATCCAACTACCTCACTGAAAACTTTGCATTGTATATGCAGAAAAAGCATTATGCTGTACAGATGGGATGACAAATGATAGGAAATAATGCTAGCTTGGTTATACTGTGGAGGGCATTTGTTTTCTTGGCATAGTCTGGGTTCATGTAAGCCTTGAATAGCAATACAGTGAACCCCCACAATATGATGATTTACCTATCGCGGCTTCAGTGCATCGCGGATTTTCAAATTTTGCTTCGCGGAATTTTTTGGCTTTTGCGGGACAGGCTGTAAACAGGAAGTGACCTCACCGCCAGTAAGTACGCATGTAGAATTTTATATGTTGTTAAAATTACGTAT
>JAQMCW010000036.1:6544189-6558297 GCA_030068335.1 Chrysichthys cranchii | reverse complement strand
TTTTTTTTTGTGTGTGTGTGTGTGTGTGTGTGTGTGTGTGTGTGTGTGTGTGTGTGTGTGTGTGTGTGTGTGTGTATCTTTTGCTCTGTTTCTAGTTATTATCTATTCAGACAGCCAGTGGTGGTGATAGCTGACCCAGACATGCTCAGACAGATTATGGTGAAGCAGTTTCATAACTTCCCAAACAGAGTGGTGAGCGTGCGTGACATACATTCTGATCATATTTACACACACATGCACACACGTGCACATGCATACATGCTTCAAATCGTATTTTGCATCAGTGTAGAAAAGGGAAACACTATAGGAGGAATCAACAACAGTTTACTAAGAAATATGCTTCTTTTGAAATAGGCGTTAATAAGAAGGTGTTCATTTTGAAATTGAGACCTACTCACCAATAGGGGTAAAAATGACCACTTTCAAGCAGATTTATAAAAGAGACCTTTTAGAAAGCATCGCTGTGCGTCATTTATACTAGCTTGACTGTTCTACTCCAGTATACCTCATACACTGTAAACATGTTTACAGTAAAATTCAGGCAGTACAGTAGCCAGTTAAAGAAACTGTACATTAAAGCAGTTTTAATTTACTGGAATGTTATATGTACGTTCCTAGCAGTGCTGCCAGAAGAATAATACATTTACACTACATTACTGAACAGATAACTCTTTTTTCCAGTTTATACTACAGTTTCAGTTTACAGTTTCATTTATTTAGATGCAGAGTTCAGTGCTTTTTGTTTTTAGACCTGCCCTACCCGATACCAAAATTTCTATTTAATGCTAAATTTCCATTTTATAACGACTAGTAAGTGAGAGGACACACAAATGTCCTGAGACCTAACAACCAGCAACTCACTAACTTGTTAGTAGAGGTAGCTAACTAAAAAATGTTAATGTGAACACTTTGAAGGTGAAAGCGGGGTAAAAAAAAAAAACTGGCTAGCCAACTTAGCTAAATGATTATGCGCTGAAGAACATTATACGTTTCCATTGTCTCTAGCTAATTATTTAAAAAAGGAGACACTGTACTAGGCATCAGCAGCAGTGTACTAAAAAATATACTTCACTAGCTAAATAAAATAAATGGCTAATTTCAACAACTAACTTACTGAAGTAAGAGTTTGAAATATCTCCATTGCTCAATTCCTGCTGACTGAACCAAAGCAGTTGTAATGATGCTTTATATAGCTGATAAAAATACTGACTAAATTTCAATGAAATGTTGGAACTGAAACCAGGAGCTGCAACTTCCTATTCAAGAAAGTGAAAGGGCACAGAGTGGTCATAACACCTACGATTAGCTAAGCAGGTTTTTTAACCAACTGGCTAGGTAACAGTAATTTGTGGCAAAACAGCAACTAAGCAAATAGTTAGCTGAGGTAGCTAACCCAGTAATATAGTTAAGGCACATAGTCTAGGTGAAACTGGTCATTCTAGGTGAAGGTCCTTGGTTTGATCCCCGGGTCGACCTGAGCTCCTTTGTGTGTGGAGTTTGCATGTTCTCCCCAAGTCCATATGGGTTTCCTCCAGGTACTCCGGTTTCCTCCCACAGTCCAAAGACATGCACAGAGGGGATCAGGCTAATTGGCTACTCTAAATTGCCCGTAGATGTGAATGTGAGTGTGAATGGTTGTCTGTCTCTGTGTGTTGGCCCGGCCCAGGGTGTCCTTCCTCTCTTGCCCGAAGTCAGCTGGGATTGGCTCCAGCTTCCCCCCGCGACCCTGAGCAGGATTAAGCGGCAGAAGATGAGTGAGAGTGAGTGAGCTAACTTGCTGAAGGAATGCTGAAGGCTGTTTTGTGCCTTATGAGGCTCAATTAAGTTCATTAGAATCCCAGATCAAAATAATTTATTATATAAACAGTATTTTGGTAGTAATACCTGCTTTGCACAGGTAGTGTGTGTGCGTGTGTGTGTGTGTGTGTGTGTGTGTGTGTGTGTGTGTGTGTGTGTGTGTATGCATGCGCGAGTGAGAGAGAGAGAGAGAGCGAGAGGGGTTCTGGGAGGAAGAATCAATAAGTGTGTGTACAGTGAGGCGTCAGTGTGAGCAAAGCTGGCACCACTGCACTTTCAAGTTTGCGATGCCACTGTGGTCACCACTAATGATCACATGACTTATTTATCAAAGCAAAAGGTCAGGTTTTTCGAGCTAGCCTGGGTCTAGGAGCAGAGCCTTCTGGGTAATGTAAAGATGACAGCAGGAGCAGATCAATACTGAGACCATGTGCCTTGCCATGTATAAAACCCCAGTAGTTTATAAATATCTTTATATCTTCGTATCATATCTCAGCCTGTGACCTGCAGTGCACTGTGGTGTAGGACGTTTGGTCAACATGGTGAGAGTGTGTGTGTGTGTGAGTTTTACTAAGAAGCTCATGATACACACACCATCTGTGATAGACAGCGGGAGAAAACTCATAAAGTGGATCACCATGGCAGCCCAGAAACAAACATAATGTGTTGGCTTCTGTGTGCACAAATAAATACTCGACATTCCCCCACCAGATACACACCCACATTTAGAAATATGTACTCAATACTCTGTAGAGCTGAGTCTGCTCTTGGTTATCTTTATTGTCACTGTGTAAACATGACACGGACAAACAGATGGACAATTGCTTTAATTAACCACATTAAATCAGGATGAGTAACCACAGCAGTCAAAGTAAAGTTCAATTTTAATTCAAAAAAAGGGAACAAGCTTCAGAAAAACCCGCTTCAGAGGAATCCTCTGAGTTAAACAGAACCTTGGAAAATGCTTTCTGTAAAGGACTGTGATCATGACACTTGTGCATTTATTCATGGCAGACACTTTTATATAAATCATCTATTCAAGGGCCACACTGTGGAATTTACAGTCTTTTGATCACTAGCTCAGGATTGTAAGCACCAAAGTTACCCCTGGTTTATCCAAGTCATTAGGCTTGGTTTCATATGACTTCTTTTTCAAAACATCTCTTAAGGGCGCAATGATAGATTACAGCAGAAAGACAAGAATGTCTGACATTTTATTTGAATTCTTCAAACAGTCCAAAAATTGTTTTGTTTGTTTTTTTCTCATCGTAATCTCTATCCACTGCATCTGTAGCATATGTGTTAATCCCACATACAGGAATTCCCTGTAATTAGAGAAGAGGAAAAAAACCTCCCTTGTAAAGGATGTCTGAGGGCAGATGTTGGGCATTCAAAACATTTATTTTTGTAGAAGTTTAATTTAAATTCTCAATCCTCTAATTTTATTTTGAGGGGGGAAAAAAAAAAAAAAACTTTTAATTATGTGTTATAGTTGTGTGTTTGGATTCCACTAAACCTTTGGGATATCCTAAATAATTAGAATTGTTCTGTACATTATTGCTTACTCATTTAAATGTATTGCGTAGAACGAATTGGATAAAACTACACAATAACAGCTTTAGTACAGGTTTCTCTCATGTCTGTCTCATCACAAGATTTGTATTCTTAGAATACTATAATTAATCATTTTTACCCCATTTTCTACCAATTTGGTCACGTGCCCATTCCCATCCATCTCCCTTACAATATGACCCCTACCAACCAAGGAGAGTGAAGCCTCAGACCTGCTTTTCCTGTGTGACGCCAGTCACCACAATTTTTCTAACTGCTGCTCATGCTGCGATAGATGGCAGCTGAAAGTGCTGTCTACACTCTTTTGCATACATGAAGTCATGGACGACCGCAAGTGGTTAGTGTTGCTCTCATTGACAAGAAAAAAAAGTCATGTCATCCCTGTCATAATTTTGCTCTTTTGGATTCCTAACCACAGTAGGCTGTGCTTTTGTTGGGATTTGAAGTCACAATCTCTCCAATAATAGTGCACCTGTTTTTCTTTTGCTCCATTTGGAAGCGAAATTCCATTTGTTATACCCATATATTAAATATACTGTACAGTATATTGATTTCTACAACTGCCCTTAGACTTCCACTATAAGTAACTTATAAGTGGAAGTTATAGATGACTGTAATAGAGGTAGTGATCGAGATTAGGCACCAAACCACCAGAGTTTTCCGTTAATGTGCTGTATATGGACTAACCCTGAAACAGCAATATGATCTTTCATCTTTGACTTCCTAATGATTTAGCCATTTAGGACGGCTATGAAGCCAATGACAGACAGTCTTATCCTGCTGAAGGATGAACAATGGAAACGAGTGCGCAGCATCCTCACGCCAACCTTCAGCACAGCTAAGATGAAAGAGGTAAGCTCTCTCACCCGTTCTGTGCTCTCACCATTTCATTTTGAAATCTCTGATGCCTGAAATCTGATTGAAAAGTCTTGATTGTTGGCACAGTAAGTGCAGGAGGGAGTGTATTTACTTGGATGTGATTATTGGTTTGGATTAAAAATGTAGATCATTTCATTTTTTTGCGCTGTAGTAAAGGACTTGTGAAAGTGGTGTAAACTTCAACCTTTCTATTTACGGTTTGTGAGGATTGTTATTACATGGTGCATTATAAGGAATCAGGGTAACAGTCAGGTGTCGACACACACATTGTGGATATCTATAGTATTGTTGCTTATGCAGTGCTTGATCTGCATCCGTTGGCTGTGAGTATAATTATTTACCTTGCATACACGCACGCACGCATATACACACGTGTGATATATATATAAAAAATAATCTCCCAGCCAGAAGTTTGGAGCAATCTCAGATGTTTAAAGAAGCTAACATATGCTAATAGATGCTTTGTCAAACATTTATTACATGGAAATGTTAAAAATATTTAAATGTAACTGATTGGTTTTGAAGTGTAATGTAACAATATATATTGTAAGTACAGTTTAATGAATGGGAGTACCTAAGTACAAGTTTCATTAAAGTAACCACATCACACAATAATTGCTGGAAAGCAGTTTTTAGAAATAACTTGTGTCTATACCCTCCAAGCACCTTTTGAAGTAGGCAAACAGTTGTGTCACATTCGCTGGATGCTCATCTTGAACTTGTCAGTCCAGCACGGCCCATTGCAGCTCAATAGGAGAACGATCTTTAGATTCAAAACGTTTTGCCTTTCTTTGGACTGGATATAATTTTGGCACAGTTTTGAAGAATGCATGGGATGATTGTGTTGGAGAATGAAGTTTTGTCCACTGATGCATAAAACATAAGAAATCGTGCGATGTTGATATTCAATGATACCTTTAATTCAGTCTAAGTCTTCAGATCTGCCTGCCCCAAAACATCCCCATACTGTCACCGATCTAACTCCATGTTTCACTGTACACATTCTTTGCTTGAACAAATCCCCCATCCCTGCCTGACATAACAAATATTCTGACTTATCAGTTGTGATACAGTACAGCAGAAAATTGAAACAAGGAGCAGATAGTATATTAAACCTCGCACAAACTGATCTGGGACAAGCCAGACACATGGCCATAGTATGTCAACGACTGACTCACTGGCCATCGTTCAATGAACATGTATTGCAGTATATGCTGGCTATACACTGGTGACTCAGGGATTCAGGGACTTAGTCCAGGATCCAAACGTGGCTAATCAAAGACAGTGAGAAGACACTCGTTGGCAGCCATCAACTTTCACTATTCAGTGGACAGTATGGCTGCATTTTATGTGGCGTTTCACATATTATGTGTTTGAAGGTTCTCTGATTTCTACAAAAACTCCCAAAGACATGGTGGTAGGGGGACTGATGAATGAGTGTGTGAATATGATCCCAGTGTACTTGGGGTAGGATCCTGATTCACTGTCACCCTGATCAGGATAAAGCGACTCCTAAAATTGATTGAATCAAACTAAATGTCTGCCCTTAATCAGCCTTTAGTAAGAGCAGTAGAGCAAATGTATGCCATCAGTGCATAGTGAGAAATAGAAGCAGAAAAGAATGAAGTGAGACAGAAGTAGAGCAAAACAAACATTGGGCTCAGTTTCAATAAAGTCACTGATACCCAACATAAAAGAAATACCTGAGGAAGGATAAAGCTACTGGCTTTGGCCTGGGTTTCTGAAGCAGGTCCTGGAAGGCTATAGATTCCAGCACAGTTTGGTAATTTTCCTGCTGTAACCCACGCACTAAACCTCGTAATTATCTGGTGAGTTGAATCTGTTTTTTTTTTTTTTAAGCTAGGGAAAAACAAAATGGGTGTGGAAAACTCCAGGAAGCCTGGCATAAGCAATTTTAGGCTGAGACTGCCCGCGAAGAGTTAGAGTGAAATTTGTGTGATTTGTAGGGAACATTTTTGGTTACATGTGACTAAAACACTTGCAGTTTGCTAGTTTTTCCCAAACTCATGAGCTCTCAGCTATGGTAATTGCTTATTTCCTTGTATAAAGAGCCTAATCACCAAAATAAACAGACACTACAGTGTTTTAGTTTATAGAAAGGTCTCTCTGATGAGTTTACTTCCTATAAAGATGGACAACAGATTTTCCTTGTGTCCTTTACTGAACAAAATAGTGCTTTCTGAATGCTCACGGAAGGGTAAACATACGGAGTCGTGATCTATGGTGGGAGAGTGACATCAGACAAGGTGACATTAGAAATTGGTGACAGAAACCCGCAAGCGTCAGACTTGCTGTGGAATCGCATGGGAGAGTGAAATCCTGGCCACAGTGTAGCGATGTCCTAAATATTTAATGACCTCATAAACATCTTTACTGTCAACACCAAACCAGAATCCGGGCATGCAGGGCATGTTTGTTAACTTAATTACAGCACAGAGAATATTATTTTCTTTCTCCTGCTGCTTTTAGACCTGACCACACTGTGTAACTGGACGTGGAACCAGTATTAAAGAGTATAACGATGAAAACAATTTAATCAAGAATATTAAAGTATGTGAGTATCTGGTGTTCAGGCTTTGTTTTATGATGTTGAATCAAATGTAAACTCAGAGTATTATGGTTTTAAAGGACTTTTTGGAGAACCATTTGGTTAAAGCATCGTAATATTTACTGTTTAAATAGTTACAGGCAGGACACCGGTGCTTACAAAAAAAAAACAAAAAAAACCCCACCCATTTTTAAGTCTAGAAACTACCTGGAAAATGATGTGCTATTTTTATACCCAATACTAGCCTACATTTTTATTGTTCAACCCCGAGGACTTTGACATATTCAAACATCCTGGTATTGATTTTCATTAGTTGTGTTGGAGTCGCAGGAAGGGACAGAGGACGCTGCTCCTGTCATCCTCCATCAGCTTTTCTAGTCTTCTTCATTTGCCTTCAAGCCCAGCACTGATTTGATCTGAAGCACACATCCTGTTGCACCACTCGAGCATACGCATAGCCAGGGCAAAACAGAGGCAATGAATAGTCATTATTTTCCAGCCATTATTTTAATTATGAATCTGTTTCGAATGAATGACAAATATTGAAAACTGCCTGAAGGAACGAAGTCTCTGAGTGTACACCATCTGTACAGACAGGTCATCTCACCGCACAGCTGCGTGTTGCAGAGGGGAACGCATCAAGTACCTCAGAACGATGTCCAATTAATTACATGGATATTTAACACATCCAGTATACTGTTACCTTTCACAAGTAGCAGAGGAGCAGAATATAGGTGTATGCACAACAACCACATTTCACTCTACTCACATTCACCACCATACTGTGAGTAACACAACAGTAAACCTGTAATAAAAGCCAATCAGGCAAGCTAAAACCAAGGGAAAGGCATTTTACTAACTACCAGAAAGGTAGAATGCTAAAATAAGTCATTCTCAATAGATTTTATTCCAGCAACGTTAGAGTAGCCCTGGCTCAGGTTCACTGAATGGACCAAAAGAATTGTTTTGTGTTTGCGTGTTGGTTATCTGTAAAAGGGTATTCATGACTACATTATGAGGGGACTTGTGTGAAGGAAAAGAAGTTGTATCTTGTAACAAATAAGTATTTGTTATTTAATATACCGTATCCAGTGCACATAATACCCTTCACATTTACATACACTTACATGTCTTGTATATATAGGTTTTATAATCATAAATCAAGGTCTAGATATAAATGCTGCAGAACAGCGCTCTCAGGTAAATTGTACCTGATGACATTATGAAACGTTTTGCTACAGGTAGCAATTACGGTGAAGGTGAAGAAATTTCCTAAAGTTCTCAAGGGACAACATTACTAAACAACCCACGAAAGTGAAAAGCTACAGAGCCATAACAAAAAGGTTAAGCATTACTCTTAGTACAGTTGGATACTTAGTACAATAATATAGAAAGTTCATGGACAACATGACTAATGAGAGGAAAGTAAGAGAAAAGCCAGCAGTCAGTCAAAAAAACTGCAAGATGTCCTGAAAGGTGCAGGAACAGTTACTGCTACTGAAAAGTTACTCAGAAAACAATGAGCAAAACTTTGAACCACAATCATCTCCTTTGGAATGAAGACAGAAAAAGAACAATAATTTAGGGTTTGGCTCGTAATTTTTGGAGAACAAAAAATCTTTGGTTCTGCTTATGACCACGTATCTTTTTATTTATATTTGTAAGACATTAGGCGTGTATTGTACATTTCAAGTGAATATATGCAGTGAGAGTATATTAAATAACATAAACAAGAGAGCCTGAATACTTATTTTCCCTCAAGGTAGATCTCTGAATCTAATTTTTTTAAAAAAAATCTGTTTGTTTCCTCTCTTGTTGATTTTAAAATTCAGGTTATTTAAATGACACTACCGTCATGGCTGATGTTAAGGTGTTATGCTCACTTTGAGGGGCGTGACATTGGGCTAGGGACCATAACAGAGCCCTGGATACAGCATTCATAATATTGTATATTTAATCTTTATAAAAGAAGGGGTTTTTTTTCTATTTGTTCCTATTATTTTCTTCTATGATCAGGAGAGGAAAAAGAAATCTTCTGCTTAAGGTATATATTCAGCTGGCTAGCTGATAGGCACAGTTAGAGACAGGATGCTGTGAGATGAGGTAGCAGGTGAAGAATAGGATAAGGGCAAAAATATCATACATACATACATACATACATACATACATACATACATGCCAGTAAAACAGTGCTGCATTTTAAAAAGCATGAAAAACTATTATTTAGTGTCTCCAAAAGTAAATGAACAATGGTAAGTGGACCAGAGAAAACAGTTCTATAAGGACACTTTAATGATTTAAAACCATACAGAACATCAGCATCAAGTCAGCTGCCTACAGGCAGAGTGTGTAATTATTATTACACACATAACATGCATTAGGAAAAAAAATATCATGATACTTGCAATATCTCAGAAAAGAATATTATGGTGTAACTTATCGCACTATATTTTATCACACTATAAAAAAATTGTTTTATGGCCCAGGTTAGTTAATATTCTAGTTAGGATTTTAGTGTGGCTCAGGTCAGCCTGCACTTTCTCTACTCAGGATTTGTCAGCTGGTCTTGCATCAGTGCTCCATAAAGCCTCTCATTCTCTTCCTTTTGCCCATTTTTTTCTTTTTTCTTTTTTTTGTCATTGCTTCTTGCACCCTCATCTCTCTCTTCCTGAGTGAGCAGGATCAATAGGCAGGTCTGGTGTAAGATGGAGGCTTATCACAATGTCAGTCACTGGCATCTGAGGGGAAAGCTACAATGCTGCAGTAGAAGGGGGGGGTGCGTGTGAGAGAGAGAGAGAGAGAGAGAGAGAGAGAGAGAGAGAGAAAGAAGAGGTGGTGAGTGGGAGAGATCACCAAGACTCCTGCTCAGAGTAGTGTGACCTGACTGTAGTGCACTGTCCTCACTCACTGACTCGACTCAGACAACAGACAGGTTTAGAGTGCCTTGTATTCACCCCCTTGAACTATTCTGCATATTGTAGTGTCACAGTCTGGAACTGAAATGGACTTAATTCGGATGATTAACATAAATCTAAACAAAATGGCTAAAATATTGAAGCTGTAGGGATTAATATAGTTTGCAAAACTGTTTACCATTAAAAACATAAAAGCTGTGATTGCATTGCAAGTACTCACCCCCTGTTGCTGTAAAACCTTTACTTTATTTCTGGTGCATGTGGATGAGAGTTGACCTGTTGACGTCAAATTAAATGCATCCGTTTCTGGGTGGTCTGAGAACCTTCCCCAAACAAACAGCATCGTCAAGACTGTAAAGCAGCTATCAAAACAAGTCCATGACACAGTTCTTTCATGAAAAAGTATCAGTCAGGTTTTGGTTATAAAAAAAAAAAAAATCCCTCACTCCAAGCAAAAAGAAATCCCACAGAACACCATTAAAATCCATTCATTTAAAAAAAAAAAAAGTAAGAGAATATGGCACAACTCCAAAGCTAAAGTAAAAGTCAGCAACCAGATAAGGGTAACATTTTTCAAGGTTGCTGTTACCTTTTTTTTTTTTTTTTGTATATAATTAACTTTGTGTATATTCCTGACATATAATCACAGTTATGTCCATTTCAATTCCAGGTTATAACACTACAAAATGTAGAGAAGTTCAACAAGAATTCATATCTATGCATGGCACTGTAGATAAACATGTACATCAATCAGCCATAACTTTAAAACCACCTGCCTAATGTTGTGTAGGTTCCCCTTGTGCCACCAAAACAACTCTGGCCCATCGACGTATGGACTCCACAAGACCTCTAAAGGTGTGCTGTGGTATCTGGCACCAAGATGTTATCAGCAGATAGTTTAAACTGCAAGGTGGGGCTTCCATGGATCAGGCTTTTTTTTTTTTTTGTCCAGCACATCCCACAGACGCTCAATCAGATTGAGATGTAAGGAATTTGGGGGCCAAGTAAACACCTTGAACTCTTTGTCATGTTCCTGAAACCATTACTGAATAAAATTTGCGGTGTGGCAGGGTACATTATCCCACTGAAGGAGCCCAATGCCATAAGAGGATACCGTTGCCATGAAGGGGGGTACTTGGTCTGCAACAATGTTTAGGTATGTGGTATGGGTCAAAGTAACATCCACTTGAATGCCAGAACCCAAGGTTTCCAAGCCGACCAATGCCCAAAACATCACACTGCCTCCGCCGGCCTACCTTCTTCCCATAGTGAATCCTGGTGCTATTTCTTCCCCGGTTAAATGGCACACAACGACCCAGCCATCCACATGATGTAAAAGAAAATGTGATTCATCAGACCAGGCCACCTTCTTCCACTTGCTCCATGATCCAGTTCTGATGCTCAAGTATCCATTGTAGGCATTTTTGGTGGTGGACAGGGGTCAACATGGGCAGTCTGACTGGTCTGCAGCTACACAGCTCCATACACAGCAAGGTGTTCTGACACCTTTCTATCACCCGCATTTTTCTATTTTTCTTCAGCTATGTGTGCTACAGTAGTTATTCTGTGGGATCAGAACCAGACAGCCTAGCCTTTACTCCCCATGAGCATTAATGAACCTTGGGCACCCATGACCCTGTCAGAAGTTCATTGGTTATTATTCCTTGAAGAACTTTTAGTAGGTAATAATCACCACATACTGGGAAAACTGCATAAGACCTGATGTTTTGGAGATGCTCTGACCCAGTCAATTATCTATCAATCACAATTTGGCCCTTGTTAAATTCGGAGATCTGAGATCCTAAAGCTTGCCTATTTTTCCTGCTTCCAGCAGATCAATTTCAAGAACTGAGTGTTCACTTGCTGCCTAATATATCCCACCCTTTGACAGGTCGCTGTAAAAATATAATCAGTTTTATTCACTTCACCTGACAGGCGCTTTAAAGTTATAGCCGATTGGTGTATGTGTGCTCTTTAAATATATAAAGAAATGTTAATGACTTAATTAGTTGTGCTTTGATCCATTATTATCATGGGGTTTTAGGATTTTTTTGCCCTTGGTGATGACCTGCAAAATTAAATGAGATTTTAATTGATTCATCACTTTGCAGTAGCCTCACCCACACTCTTCTAGCAACTTTTAAATTTGTTCAAGTATTGCCTTCCTCAGATCACTCACAATTTTAGCTTTAGTTTGTGCTAAATCTCTCACTATGTATTGGGGTTTTTTTTTTTTTTTTTTAAGACGATGCAATGTTTTGGCATTTTATTATTATTGAGAGTAAAAAGGTTTAAAGTGTAAAACAGTATGTTTGTGTGTTTTGGCACAGATGGTCCCTCTTATCCATGAAGCTACAGAAACATTACTGAGCAACCTGAAGACTTATGCGGAGTCTGGGGAGAGCTTTGACATCTATAAGTATGGCTGTGTCTCTGTGGGCATGTTTTTATATCTTAATGGAGAACAAATGTCCATTATTTGACCTTGTAGCGATATCTGGCTGTATAGTCCTCATAAGAAAGTGAACTTGTTTTTTAAAACAAAATCTGAGCACTAAAAAAGAGGCTAAAGGTTTTCTTGAAGTGCGTACTGCTTAAAAGATTGTGCTGGTAACTCATTAATATTTTCCTGCAGGTGTTTTGGTTGCTTCACTATGGATGTGATTGCAAGTGTAGCGTTTGGCATGCAAGTGGACTCGCAGAACAACCCCAACGATCCTTTTGTGCACTACGCCTCCAAGTTCTTTGCCTTCTCTCTTTTCAGACCCATCATGTTCCTCTTCAGTATGTAATGCTGTCACGTTTAGCCATTCATCTAATCCAAAACATCCTTCAGTGCCCATTATTTCCCCTTTAATTATTCAACAGCTGAGGTCACATCACATAGGGAGCTCCATAAATGACTATTTGATATGAACTTTAATGAAGGCAGTATAAAGATATAGCACATTTATTGCAGGCTGGAGAAAGGGGCCTCATTTAAAATGCCTTTTGTCCTTGTGTTTATGACTTAAGAATATTGGTAAATGGCCTTGTGGTTGTCCTTTGTGCTCTTAGTGAATTTCCCATTCCTGATTGGACCACTCCGTGGCTTGGCGATAGATAAAGATCGCAGGGAGATGAGCAAGTTCTTCACAACTTGCATTCAAAAACTCATAAAGCAGAGGGATGAGTTGCCACCCAGTCAGGTACAATACAATCTTGGAGGAATTAAAAAAAATAATAAAACATCAGCCATGCATATAGTTAAATGCAAATATAGTTGCCTCATGAGTTCTGGGTATATTTGGAAAAATGTGCATCTTGCAGTTTATTGATGAATCAAAACAGACAAATGAAATTTTGGTGTTATAGGGCTATAGTCAAGACTGCCATTGTGGAGTCCAAGACAAGACTGAATTTTAAGAGGGTAGATACCAAGTCAAGGCCAAAAAAAGATTTATTTCAAGGCTAAGCCTTTGCTCTAACTAGTTGGTTTCGTTTGTACATTCCGACAATGATTAGACTGTTTTATAGAACAACTTTTTTTTTTACTTTTTGAAAAGAAAAAAGAAAACATGAATATTAATTCAAGACTCAAGTATTGCAGGCCTTTTTGGTGTATCCTTCAACAGAACATCCAAAATGTTTTTTCAAAGTTTGAAAAGAACCAAAATAGTAAGTGAAATTTTCCAGAAATACTTTGCATTGCAGAAAGCAGTGCATTACCTCTGGCAGGATTATAGCTGATTATGTGAAGAAGACTACCAAAGAGGAAGAAGGCAGTTTAAAGGCAAACAGTGGGCATACAAGTTATCTAAAAACATTTATATCTTGTTCAGTATAAGATGCAAACTGATATCACTTTTAATTTGTTTTAACAGTTAATATACACCCACATTATTAGATCTTTTTTGTTACTTGTGACCATCTGTGATACCTAAAAGAATACATTTTTTGTCTGCATTTATTTTGCTCTAACTTTTACAGTGTACTGTATTTCCCCTAATAGTCTCTTGTCTTAACCTTTGATAGAGGCGCAGGGACTTCCTGCAGCTGATGCTGGATGTGAGGAGCGGTATGGAGTGTGTGTCGCTGGATCAGTTTGATGTGGTTAATCAAGCAGATGAGCAAGTTGTGGCTGACGAAAAAGAAGAAATCTGCCATGAGTCAGCAAAACACAGCCAGCAAAAAAGGATGATGACAGAGGATGAGATCTTAGGCCAGGCCTTCATCTTCCTCGTCGCTGGTTATGAAACGAGCAGTAACACTTTGGGATTCATCTGCTACCTGCTGGCCATGCACCCAGAATGTCAGAAGAAATTACAGAAAGAGGTGGACGACTTCTTCAGCAGACACGTGAGTTGTGGTGGTGGTGGTGGTGGTGGTGGTGGTGG